>JAAAKO020100816.1:0-21692 GCA_010015015.2 Bolitophila cinerea
TTACACATAACCACAAATAGATCGAATAACAATACCAAATCAATTCTACACAACTCGATGAGCGTTTATAACGACATGAATCTAATGGTCAATATAACATTACAAAACTTCAAAAAAAAAAATTAAAGACTGGCTTCATTTTAACTCTATTTCTAATAATACAAATCCGTAAATCGTAACTTAACACACATATATAACTAAAAACCATACTACAACACAATCCCCTCCTTTCCCTTAAAAATAAAAATGTAAATAAAAACTCTGTATATTTTAAAATTTAAGAGTTATGAATAAAAATAATAATAATAATAATACTTACTGACAACAGTTAAATCGTAACTTTACAATAATGTTATAAAATAACCATTTTAAAATATAGTTGAACTAGACCCTTATCACTATTTTAGTGGTTTCACTAATAATAAGTATTTGTATAATACTATATTTATATAATATAAATGTATTTAATATTAATTGATTTAAAATTTAAATAGGTTCAATTAATTTAGATATGGACAATGTCACATTTACGTTGTCCATATCTCGTTACAACAAAATGATGATGATGTTTATAATTCTTAATTAAAATATATACATATTCTAAAACATCTAATTTAAGGCCATCCAAATTTTAATGGAACTGAAGTGTGTAAACAAAAAAGCAATATGTCTATACAAAATAAGGAACAAAACATTTCAAAAAATTATAACATAATAGCTATATTATCTATTCAACCTGACGGATCTGCCAATGTTTTACCTAGGCCTAAACAAAATAATCCAATGATGAATAATCCCAATGGACTCGACATTAGACGTAAGTTAAAAATTCACTGTGCATACATGAATGCGACAAATTAATTATGTATATACATTTCTTTCAGAATCAACACATATGAATAACATCTTGGCAGAGATTCAATATAGTAATAGTTTATCAAAATATATATTTTACAATAATAAACTAATCTACAAATTTAGTTAAAAAACTGTTGCAAATAATGGTCTACTACTATAATGGACAACAAAAATTTGAGGAAAAAAAATGAAAATAATCTCCGATGAAATTAACTTGATTAAGTGCAATCAAACGTATTCCAAAGACAAGATGATAATTATTATACCAACGAAAAAATGTTTTTAGAAAGTCAATGGTAAAATAATTTTATATATATATTATTTTTATATATATATATATTATTTAGTATAAGTTTATCTTTTCGGACCAATAATAAATTGATAATAATAATAATCATATTAATCTATATTTTAGGAGAATTAATTAATAAATTTATTCACAAAACATCAACTTCACGGATACAACACAAAAAATAGCGACCGATTACATCTTACTTCCTTTACTCTCAATCGTTCGATACGAATTTATAAAAAAAACATAAAAAATATATCACCAGTTTAAACATAACTTAAAATATATTTTTTCAAATTAATTAAATATGTAAATGTTAGCAAAACAAAAAAATATATAAAAAAAAAATAATAATAATAATAAAAAACAATAAACACTAAAAATAACACAAAAAAACACAAACACACACAATACTACATAAATCCTAAACAACAAAACCACAATTACATAATTAATAAAATACACTTTTAAAAATAAATCTTTATCCTTCCCACTATTATATAACATCCAAAAACTATTGTATTAAAAACTCTGTATAGATATTATTATTTCTTGAGTTATGAATAAATAATTATATATCTATTCTTTATATCTATAAGAGATAGATAACAATACGCTACAATTATTCACCATTTAAAAGCACAGGAAAATAAAAAATATTGTTATGTGTATCTTTTGTATACATTCTAAACATTGGAAATATAATTATTATAAACATTATTTTAACATATATTTTATGCAGTTCACTGTTCACACAATATATTTTATAAACAGACTGAAGGATGATTGGATGACCTACGATCCAGGAATAAGCACAGAATTTGTTTCATGTTTCACTTTCACTTTTGGCACCAATAAGTATATTAGGATTCATGCTGCTTCTGAAACCTCCCTGAGTACGGCTATACTTTTCTAAAATTCAACAATATTAACATTTTTGACACAAAAAATACATTTACGCATTAAATTGCACTAACTTACAATAAAGCATTTCTGTGAACAATTGACATTTTTTGTGAGACCACTAAAAAAAAATTTATAAGAGAATGGAAAGAAATTCAGTGGATTGCTTCGCGAAAAAAAAACAAAATACTAGCAAAAAACATGCACAAGACTAGCAAAAACCAACAATTTCATTAAACTTTTAGAGAGCGTCCGTCGGCGGAGTGCGCTTATTCCAAATGTCAACAAAATTTAGTACACATTTTCTTTGATTGTTTGTACTGGTGTGTCGTGTCAAATTCTTTGACCTTGCATGAAATGATTTTTGTTGCTTAAAATTCCTGTTGTTGTTGTCGTGGTGATAACGCTGTTGAGAACTCTGTGAAGATCTGTTCTGTAAAGTTTTAGACGACTGAAAATTTTCAAGCGTATGAAGTTCTAAGAATTCCAGAAAATCACTTAGTTTCGGTATCTCTCATGTTTTTTCTAGAGAAGAATCCTAATGTCTTTGTGTATCTATGTCCAATTTGCTGGATAAAAGATAAATTATGATCGAATACCATGATGAAATGTCTACACCGACATTTTGGATTGATTGCGTAACATCGTTTATCATGTCTAGCATCTTTCGTAAACCATATGCCGATTCAATTTCAATTGCGTGTTTACAAGAATTCTGGTGTTGTTATATCGTTTATCTATAGTTTTTCCCAGGCTGTAATATAATTTGCGTCTGTAATGTTAAAATGACTAAGTCGACCCGCTTCACCTTACAAATAGTGCTTCAAATAGTAAAATTTTTGAATGTTAGAATATTCACCATTTTCATGGATCATTTTCTTAAATATGCTTTGAAATGTAATCCACTTTTCATAAGCTCCAGAAAATTTATCAATTTCAACTCGAGGTAACTTTATGTCATTACGATGTTGTGGCATATCAATTGCTGACATCCCTGGTACTGGTGCTCCAAAACTTGATGGATCTACATTAATTGTTGACAAAGCTTCTAACAATTCAGTATAGTAATCCTCGTAAATTGTCCGACACTTGTATTCAACGGTTTTGTTTTTGTCGTCCAATGAAAAATAATTTACCTTTACCTGTTCCTCCTTTGAATTATAAAATTGAATTATTTTTTGATGACCTGCTTTAAAATCAGTATATGCATCAGTTAAAAATTTCATACGTGCACATATAAACCCTTTAGACCTATCAAGTTGAACAGTACCCTTAAATCGTTTTGCCTGATTTTTTATTTGCTCATAGAGCTCAATTTGATTTATAATAGTTGCCTCCATTTTATCAATTATGAAAAGTATGTAATTAAAAGTGTACGCAAAATTATAACGCAATCACATTTGTAAGACTTCCTAATATTTATTGTTGAGAACATACACAAAAATGGACATTTATGTTTGTTGACCAAAAACATTCGTATGGCTTTTTATCAAATCGATAATATACAGCAGTTTTTTACAAGTAACATTTATTTAAATGGTTAGCGTATATTAAGTGGTATAAACCAGGTTAGCATACACATTTTCTAACTTACTTATTGAATGTATTGTATCATATATTTTGTATATCCTTGTATTTTGTCTCTATGTATTTTATTATTACATTTATATGTCTTCTGTGTTTCTATAAATCAACATTAGAACTGTTTTTGTGATCTGCAATAAATAATAGTTAGTATGGGTTTTCATTATGTATTAAGAAATAAGCCGAATGACTTTTGTTTTTTGACTTATTTTGTAGAATCAAAAAAACGACAATATTAACGTGAATCGCTCTCTTTCTCTCTTACAAATCTCTTAAATATATTTTTCTTAAGTATTGTCTCACTTATAATATATAGTTTGTATTCTTTGTTCACTGTATAACGGTCCGTTTTTACCTCTATTTTTTTTTCAATTCTTACTTTTATTTTTGTAAGTTAAGTAATGTTTTTAACATTACACTGTTCTTCAACGTTTGTTTTGTTTTTTTCAGGATCGATGAAGACTTTTAAGGCGAATTCTCAAATAGGAAGAATAAACTAACGGACTTGTGTATTCCGTAATTTTGCTTCCCGTAATTTTTGTGGACTGTATTTTGCGTTGGTTTTTTAAGTGCCTCGCAAAGACCATATTTAATTGTTATGAATATATTATTTTATAAATTGAAATGAAATAACAAAAACACAAAAAAGTTAATTTAATACAATTATTTAATATACAAAAATTAAAGGGAACAAAAGACATAAATAAAACTACTGTGTCTGTGTGATCTCAACTACAGTGAGAAATCAACTGAATCTATGTATCTTAAAATAGAATAAAGTCATCATCATTACTTTAATACAAATTATGCAGTACGCAGCCGAACCGTAAATTGTCAAACGTCATCACACATACTTCTCTGTGCTATTGCATGTTTGCGTATTGTGCATTGTAATAGCAGACAGGCTAAATACTTTTTACTTGTTCTAGTATATTTACTTATTCTTTTTTTTTAATTTACATTTTTTTACTTTTAAAAAAAATAATTTAATTCAAAATGAAGCCTGGGTGTATGGATGCGCCATTGTCCAGTTATGGGTACAGACGTAAATAAAATATACCCAATATTGAAGGAAATGAGCCCATTAGTACGAATCAGGTATCAGATCCAGATCGCGACGTTTCCACCATCAGCACCTTTGAGCTGGCTAAGGGTATGAAACTTTTTAGTTTGAAAGAAAAAAAAGGATAATATTTTAAATATATATATTTCAGTTAAACTACTATTAGACGGGCATTTTTTTGTAACATTGCAATGTCGCTCTGACGTCACGAAAAATGTCGCATGTGAGCGCCATTGAAGCTAATATGAGGAAATTGAGATTTTTGACTAAAATGTCGATCACACGACAATGTTACGTCTCAAAAAAAGTAACAGTTCAATTTTTCCCCCTATGGATGCTCTACACCTATCTCCAAAACGCTCTTGACGACTGCAACATTTTTTTTACTAAATAGCCATAGATTAATAATTTAAAGAATAACCTCAACTTTTATTAGAATATAAAAAGTTATTAAAAGGATGGAAAAAACTTAAACCTTATATATTTAGCTAACTTTGTTTTTTGGCCATTCAGTAAAAGTAATTTGATAGTCACCCGAAGCCATGTTGAGATAATTTTAGAGCTTAGGGAATGTTGTTTCGATCCTGTAGAATTAAAATTGCTGGCACGGAAAGGATCAGAAGCTTCTCTCATAGGACCGTAACCTGCTACCTGCCATAGACATCTCCCAATACTTCAGGAGAACCAATATCCAAAATCGCACGAACGATCTTCTTACTTTAAAATAGGAGATATCACTTCATAAATTAAACAATCCAGATCCGTCTTCAAAAACAAAAAAAAACTAACAAAAATGTAAAATGATTCCTAATTTATAATTAACTGTGATCGACGTATGTTAAAACACTGTTCAAGATACCATCTCCAAAAAATCTGAGTAATTTCCTTTATGGATGCAACATGGAAAAAGAGACTATAAAGCACTATCTCTGTCAATGCCCGTCTAAACACAACAGCGGATTGATATGTCTGGGATTACCCTTCATTTCAATCTCTGCAATTAGGGAATCAAGACTCAAGGACGTCGCAAACTTCGTCAAGAGATCAAAATTATTCACGGAAGTTTACTCAACGGTGTAATCCCTGTTTATCGTAGTGTGCCAGTGATATATAAACTGCTATAAATATTGTAAACGACATATGTATTAGATATTAAGTATTTTCCGGTCACTTGTAAAACAGCAACGAATGCGAATAGTCGTGATTTTGGAAAACCTAAAATTAAATCAAGATTTAACATAATCATCCAATCTTTTTTTGGTCTTTACAAGTAATATTTTTTTTCAAAACAAATCAACAAACATTGTTCGTGTTCAATTAGAATTAGCAAAAAACGAAGTTTCGCTTCAATCGTGTTACGGAATCGCTTAGTTTCAAAATAAATCGTGAGCGATTGATACTTTTACTATTGAAATGCCTTTCAATATTGATTGTTTCAATTGCTTTGGGAATCTCACTTACAGAGTAAAAGTAAAAAGTAAGTTCTTTTTTTAATAATAATTTTGCATAATAATTTTATTTTATTATTCTTCAGGTTATACATTAACGCGAACTACTTGAATTAAATTATAAATAAATGTATAATTTAATTAAATATACATGGTATTTTATAATTGTGTTTTTTAATAAAAGCCGTGAGTTGGTTGGAAAAGGCGAAAAAAGAGGAAGGGAAGGAAAAATGCATCAACAAAAAGTTGAAACGAACACGTTTCTGCATCCTCGCATGCACTGAGGATAGCAATGTGAATTAATAAGGGGTTGTACTGATCGTTTCAAAAACCCTGGGCAAACACGTGCTATAAATGCACTGTGTAGAGTCCAATGAAAATAGGATTCAAACCCGGATCGATGTTGCACAACGTACGTTGTTGCTACCTCATTGCACAACTAGAATGCAACCAACGTACGATACATTCATACAGATCGTCCACCGCACGTTTACAATTCATATGTGAACGATCGAATTTGAACGATCAAATTGTCGTGGTGGACATATTTTATCCACACAGAGGAGAACTCAATACTCAATCAACCCTTGATCTTCGATGTCATCCGTTTAAAGTCCAATTTGTTGTTCTACGTTTCCGAATTTTGATCGGAAGAATCGAGTAAACTAAAAATTCTAAATGCTTCTATATATGATCAAAATAATATAAGAGTGATATCTCAGAAAACTTTCCAGGTTTTATTTAAGTCGTCTCTGATGAAAACCATTACCATATAATCTATCCCGTTTACAAGCCCTGCCTGTATTACCCAATGGGATACAATTTACCAGCCTTCCAAATGCCTCATAGAATGGAAGATGGGTTTGTAGACAAAACAAAAAAAAACCTTCCGTAAAAAACTAACTTTAATCCACATCTAGCCACATCTCAGTCACAAAAACTGTGACAGCTTTACGGCGTCAATATCGGGCTTCAGAGACTTGGTGTGGAATAAAGCTGACTAAGTTGGTTCTTTAAGTCCTAGATCAGTTCTTATTTATACAAGGTTCTTCAATAAGCAATACATTATTTTGCCCTACATTTAACAAGCGACCTAATTTAGCGGACTCTGCTATTTTGCTGTGGCAAATAAATTTGCACTATCAACAAAACCTTACAAGTGTGATAAATTTCAATTAATACTTTAATGTTAAACTCCATGTATGTGCAACAAATAATCAAGTTTTGTTTGTTGTGTGCGCATGTACGTCCTTATGTTGCACTTGCCTCAATCTCAACATCAGACCACTGTGTCTCGACCTCTGACTCCCCATCGATTTCATTGTCGTCAACACCGGGTGGAATTTCAACCATTTCGAAAGCGTTCTCTTGCTCATCGTTGGCCTCGTCGCCTTCACTGTCCGATGTCGCTGCCGATCCATGTACTCCGTTCGCGTTCATCGTGTGCCCCATCGCAATAAGTCCTGCTACAGCTTTGCGATTACTGTGGTCCAAACTAAAATATATAAATAAAAATATTTCAGATTGGAAAACTAGAATTAATTTGATAATGAAAATACTTTATAGCCGCCGTATACATCGCAACGGCTTCCGAAGGATCAACCTTGGTGCTCAGAATGTCACCCAACAGAGTGTACAGCTTCGGAATGGGCTGCTGTGCGACCTGTTTGCGCAGTAACGCCACCGCTTCGTCGTCCTGTCGATGCAACCGGTACAGTTTGACCATCATGAGAACTGCCGGCAGATAGTATTCATCGAAGTCAAACACACGCTTCAAAATGCCCAACGCTTTTGTCTTCTCAAGCATTGTGTTTTGTGTGTAGCTGGGAAGCGATAGCATTACTAAGGTTCTAGGACTAATCTCAAAACCACGATTGGTAACACCCTGTCTGGCAATCACTGCAGCCTCTTCGTGCCGATGCGCAGCCACATAGATTTTGACCAAACCGTCGTACACCTCAAAGCGGTACGAGGCAAACTGGTGCGAATAACAAGATTGATTAGAGGATTGGAAATCATTGAAAATATAAATGTTATTACTTTTAGCATGTTTCGCAGCTGCACGGTGGCATCTTTGTCCTTCTTTAACTGCAGAAAGATCTTAGCTGTAAGTATATAATTTGTGTGGTTAGTTAGAGGCGAATGTAAAGAGCATCGGTGCGATTGAACGAACCCTTTAGTAGACAAGCCTCTGCATTCTTCTGCTTCATCATGCAGGACTTGTGCGCAAAGTAACCGGCCTTATCGAATTTACCAGAACAAAACAGATGCTGTGCTAGTACGAACCAGTGCTCTGCTTTATACTCGGCTGACGTGAACGGGGCCAATGTCATCTTTTCGAGATCGTCTAGACGACTCTTCATGGCATACAATGCGGCCAACGCCATCAGACCATCGATAAGCAGTGGATTATTTGAGTGTGCACGCATTAGGTACTGCAGAGCCTTATCGTAGTGTCCCGCATAATAATTGCACTGGCCCAAGAGTACAAGGAAAATTTCGTTGCTGCCCAGACCGGGCTTCGATTCGATGGTTTGCAGCATTTCAATGGCTTCAGTGAACTTACACGTGTACATCCGATAGTAGGTATTCACAAAAATATTCAGCCAATCACAAAATATCAGCGAGGGATCACCTGAAAAAATTAAGCTAGACATTTGAATCTATATACGAAACGGAAAAAAATGATCTACACTAACTCTCTGCAATCAATTCCATCACCTCGGTGTTTGTCATGCCCAGTGCTAGTAGTGACTGAATGGCACGCAGATTCAGGGCGCATTCTTTGATCAGTGCCTTTAGAGGAACCAGTGCTGTCTTGTCCAAATGATTCATTTGTATAAGGTGTGCCAGCAAGGCGTGTACCTTGGCGGTTCGTGCGTGCGCAGGAATTTGATTTAACATTGTGACCGCTTCCGGAATCTGTTTTATTTCCTCCAGACACTGAGCGATGCGATATCGAAGCTCAACGTCCGTGAACTCATCCGGTCCACGTGGCGATGTTTTTGCGTTTTTACCGAGAGCTTTACGGGCCTGTAGTGCTTGCCGCAGGAGGGTCTCTGCTTGGCGAAACTGTTGATCGTGCTTCAGTGACATACCATAATAGCACAATGCCATAAAGTACTGTTCCGGTGTTATCGATGATCGGTCGTGCTTGTAACCGGACATTAGAATGTTTCCCTATTAAAATAGGATGAGTATGAGTATCCAGCAGAAAGATTATGAGCAAACAAAATAAGCACTGATGGGTACATCAATATATACATACAATAGGAAGGGCACTTCTGTACAACTCCAGGTCGTACAGTTTCTTTAGATTCAAGTACACGGTGTGCATTCTGGGAGAGGTTTCAGTGTATACCGCACGGAGGTAATCTTAGGAAGAAGCTGAGATCGGCAAATTTTGTATACATACAGTCTAGACAAGTTATTATTGTTGTTGTTGTTAAACATAAAAACGTTGACATTTGATATTCAAACAGGGTGTCCACGAAATATTGAAATCGGATGCGTTTGTTTATTATTTAATTTTTGTAATGGTATAAAGCTCCTGAATGGTATAATAAATTGATTATTAATTTTAATTATAAATATTTAATATATACCGCATGTGTTTTTTGCGCATATTTTTTTTTTAATTTTTTATAATAAAACAATTTGAGGTTAGAGAATTTTTGCGTTTAGAATTCGTGTGCTCTTCAGTAATAAACTATAAATTATAACTTTGTTATAATATAACAAAAACAATAAAATTCACATTGTCTTATAAAAAAATCATTTTCAAAATATCTAAAAATTAAATTACACTTTTATACAGTTATAAAATTTTAAAATATACATTTTAATGTACACTACTATTTGGCGATGAGTTCTCATCTCTGGATAGATACCGTTCGGCATAGTGGATACACTCGAACGCAACCTCAACCATAATCAAAATAATAATCATCCATTCGAGACTTGTGTTGTGCTTCTCACTGAGATTTGAGGACACCAGATCGGCGAGTTCCACGCAATGATTTAGTTTTTCGTTCATAACCTAAAAAATTAAAAATAAATATATTTTTTAGGTTATAAGAAAAACTGATTTATATAACCTTCGTCCTACGTTGAATGCTAAAATATCCGCAAGTCTGTGAGTACAGTGTCTCCAGTTCGTCGCGATCCCAGTAGAAATCCGGAGTGTCCAACAGATCAGAGCTCAGATTGATTAAGTGTCGTAGGGCAAACAGTTCGCCGGTCTTGCGCAGCATTTCCGGGCGTGACACCTTGATCTTGTTGCCACGCTTTAAGTCATCGGTAACGTATGCCATCGATTCAACGTACTTATCCAGCGAAGCCTCCCAAATTCCGAGCTTCACCGATGTGACCATTGCATTTGAGAACGTGTACTTCTCCAGCGGAGCGTCTACATTCTTGGTCACATAAAAGTTACCGTTCCGCATCATTGCCTTGCTGATGGCATCACAGTAATTGTATGACATCGTCTCGCTTTCGTCCTGTACCAGCGAACTGCTGTAGCTCTGGATCTCAAACTGCTTCAGATGCGTCAAGATATTGCTGCACTCCATCTCTGGGCAGTTCCAAAGCACAACTGTACCCTCTCGAAAGAAGAACACCTCACGGGGCTCCTCGCCGATCTGATAGTTGGCCGTCACGTACAGTACATCAGCTTGGTCGTCGTCCTCACCGTCGACAGTGGCGAATTTCTTAGGACGGTAAAGTTCTTGCTTAAGCAGGCTAGCCTGCAAGCGCTCCAGGTCGTATTCCTCAGCCGTTGCGTATGCAGTCACATTAAAGTGTCCATTTTTGTCGAGTTCTTCAGTGCGCTTCTTGCGAGCCGGACGCTTTTTGATTTGAAGGGATCCCACCTCGTCGGGTAGGCGATTTAAAAAGGAGAATGATACAAATCGTTTGGAGGAGCATTGCAACAATTCTCTTGTGTTTAGACAAGTGTCCGTTATTCTCTTGGACAGTCCAGCAGCTGTGAAATAGTTCTGTGTGAGTGGTGATGGACACCCTGTACCTTTCTTTGGTCGGTAATGATGGAATGCACTGACAACATTTTGCATAACACTACGTGCACGAATGAATTGCCGGCAACATGGAATCATCGTTCCTTGGAGGCGATAACAACGTGCGTACGATCTTGGGACACACTTCTGGTACAAACGGATACGTAATTAAAGCTAATGAAATGGGCGAAAATTACTAAAAAGTATGAGAAAATTAGAACTGAACGTACCGGCGTCAAAGAATACAAAATATTTAAATGTTTTGACTTTTGATGTGACATTTCGCAAGTCGGCAATGCAGATTTGCGCACAATCTAGTACAAAAATACTTTATTTTGATTAAATATTTCTGACACATTACGCATCTAACCTCAAAAAAAATCTATGGTTTGGTCTGTTCTGTGTGTTTTTCTTCATTTGCTCCCCGAATACTGTGCTAATAAGTGATTTTTTGCTTCTTTTATTTTCAAATTAAGTGAATTCCCCTCCCAAAGATACTATGCGTTTGTCGTTTGTGTGCTTTTTCAAAAAATCAGTGCCCGGTCACATTTTCCGTGGAAAAACGAGGCTTGTTAAACCAGTCAGCAAGAAGGCCATGGAAACACTTACGCGAGAGTTCGAGCGCCAGGAGAAGAACATGCTGCTGCTCAGACATCCCTATCTGACTGTGGTGAGTGTTGATTAGCTGCCTTAAACTAGTAGATTACATAATTAAATATCTAATATTCTGTATGTAGGGAGGATTCAATTAATGTAAATAATTTTGAGTTTAATTGCTGAATAACAGATTAAATGAGCCATTTATGAACGCAATCAGCTTATATACTTTAAGTTTAGCTGTGACCAAAATGTTGCTATATGCCATAAATATAAAAATGTCTGACCTTATCTCTAATCCAAGGGTTCAAATCAATCTTGGAGTATATTGTGTTTTTTTTTTAATTCACAAAACAATAGTGTGTCTGTCCACATGTCTCATTTAAACTAGCTTTATAAATATATCAGATACACAAAACACGTTTTTTAGAAATCACAACTAATTCTAGATAAAGTAATGATTATACTTTTGAATTCATCCTTTAAAACAAATTAAAATTCAGGAAGAGTCATCCGGTCACTCAAAGGCTCTGAACAAACGCAAGACGCTCATTGACGGCTGGAACGCCCAGGCACTGCTCACCAAAATGAAGCCACACGTAACTCTGGAGGAACGCCTCAATCATCTACGCGTCAAGGAAACCTGGGACTAGATCAAAGCGGCGTGGAGATAATAGCGTAGAAATGAAAAAACACACAATATTGACTTATGTAATTGGTAGTAATGCCTCTGTGAGGATCAATATTTTAGAGAATATATATAACATACATATACATAATTTAAAATAATAAATACAAGCGTTTTTTTGAATGTGGATGTGTTTATATTGCGGGTGTGATGTATGTGTGTGTGTGAATGTTTAAATAGGATAATCCCTTGATTTATTTACAGGCTGATGGAACAATCGAAGATGCCCATCCGAATGGATTTCCAAGCAAATCCGATTTCTTGAGTCGCTTTCCCTGAGCCTGCAGCTCTGCATACTGTGACACGATCGGATCTCGCTGGCACGATGACATACCCACCACGTTCTCGTCCTTATCAAAGTAGATGGCCACGAACTTCAGATCCTCCAGACTGCCCTCGATTTGCACCTCATGTGGTACACCGTAACCCGAGTACCGGAACGACTTTCCGAAGAGCACCGTCCAGAAGTACGGAACCGCTTCCAGTTCCACCGCTCGTCCTGCCATATTCTGTGCGGCTATCCGGCCATGGTATTGAGCCAACGGATAATGTCCAATTGTGGCCAGCTTCTGTCCGATACTGTACACCGGAGCATTGGCAATGTCTCCGCCTGCATAGATGTCCGGAATGTTTGTCTCTAGATGTGTATTTGTATTGATGGATCCGTCTCGGTTGATTAGCACCCCGGAACCCTCTAAGAATGTCGTATAGAAACTTGATCCTGTTCCCATGATGCAGATGTCACACTTGAGCACACGTCCGTCGTTCAGCTCCACGGCAGATAGAACACCGTCCGTTTCGATGCATCGCTTAATACCGTTCTCCAGCGCAAACTCAATGTTATTCTGCTCAAACATTTCCTGGACACGTTTGCCAACCTCAGCGCCAAGACTGTGTCGCAGTGGCACCGAGTCACGACCGACAACCGTCACTTTGGCAACCTTGTTCACACAGTACGCTGCTGCCTCCAAGCCAATGAAACTAAGTCCAAGACAGACAACATGCTTATCTGGCGACAGTTGACTGGTAACGAACGCCGAATCAACGTAGTCTCGCATTGTGACCACATGCTTGAGATCAGCACCCGGTATCGGAGCCTTTTTAGCCTTTGAACCAGTAGCAATGTACAATTTATCATACTTGATAACATAACCATTACTAAGTGTCACTGTCTTGGCAACACTGTCCACCTTTGTTGCTTCCACGCCCAGCAATGCCTCAATATCATATTCCTCGTAAAACGCCATGTTTCTGTACTGAGTTTTCTCAATGTCAAAGTCCATGGCTTTGCTGACCTTAATACGATCGTAGGGCAGATAGTCTTCTCGGCACACCATTACCACACGACCCGTGTATCCCTCCTGACGCAGTGTTTCAACGCATATAGCACCGGACGGACCACCGCCGATAATCACAAAAGTCGTTTCGTTCTTTGGATCACGTTTGACCATGTCCTTGATGCGTTTGTTGGCCTTGAGCTCGCTACGCTTAGCGCGCACGGTCACTTGACCCTTGTTTACGTTTACTTTGAAACAGGGTATCGAATCCTGTCCAGGGAAGTCCTCAATATCACCGGTTTTGATGTTAAAGCAAGCACCGTGCCATGGACAGCGAACACGTCCTTGGCCAAGGGCACCGGTTGACAGAAGGGCTCCGTAATGCGAACACTTGGTCCCGATTGCCGACAGCTCACCATTTTGTTTGATCAGCAGAATCTTGGAGTCCTCGTCCATTTCGAACTGTTTCATTTCGTTCTCCTGAATGTCTGTTTCGTTGCACACGACCTTCTCGATGTAGTCCGCCTCGGGTTGGCTGCTCTTGACCGTCGAGGCGTTTGATGCCGAGCCGTTGTTGCCATTGTTGAATTTGCCCGCCGGAGCTACAGGAAAAATCAAAGAAAAAAATAGTTTAGAGAAAATAATTAAATATGTTTATGATGTTGTATACGGCAGCGGTTTGGCTGCTTCGAAAATTCGGCCATGTGAGAAACGATTCGTCGGCGTATAATAAACAATGGTAAGATGGCTCAATTAAATAAATACACCAAAGACATTCTAATATCTAATACAACAAAAAAGGTTACATAAAATATGTTTGTGCGTTCAAAATAATATGTGTTTATAAAAGCATATACTATTTTAAAATATTGCAATAAGTAATTCTGATTTCAATGACCTCCTTTATTACAACACGATTGTAGAGTATATATATTATATATATTAAATATACATATATTTTAAATTGTAAATATACACACGCAGAAATACCGTTCAACCATATAAAATACTTCAATAGTTCAATATGAGGGCATATATACAATACAAGACCACAACTCTATAAGATAATCAGGGTCAACAGGTGAGCAAGATTTGTATATGTTGCTACATAGATTCTGTACGTGTGTGTTGGTACATTTTATGTCGTGGGGACAAGGTTGCGTTGGAATTTGATATTTGAGCTCGTTTTGTTATAGTTTATGTTAGACGCATTTGGAGCAACCAAAATTTCAACATAATTTAAATTAGCGTTAGGAGATTTGGCAAAATAATACACACAAGTGCGTAAGACACAGCCGTGTCGCCGCATTGCACTGATCAACGTAGAAATGGAGTTTACTTGCTTAAGTAATTTTTTTTACATACAAGTTCTGAATATTTTTTTTAAATCTTCCTTTTAACTTCATTTAAGAATTTATGACCGTTAGATAGATATTTCGACCTTTTTTAACACACTTCCACTTAATTGATCCAGCTCAAACTTGGCACATACTCATTTGCACGGGACTTAAAAAAAAAATTAAAAAAGAAAAATTTATAGAAATTTGAAAAACCATATAGACAATTCCCTTCCTCTTTTTAAGCCATTTCTGAAGCTTCTACTAATTTCCATTCTCGGGTAAATAATACTTTTTTTTAGATACTTCCTCTTCTTAAATGCACCATACCAAAAATAATTTAAAATTTCATCATCCTAAAACCCCACCCCAACTCCTAAGCGGATTTTCTAAAAAAAAACATTTCGGGATTGGATACCGCCCCTACGTAAAACATGGGAGGTTGCTATAAAGTCTAGATTGGCGGTTAAAAACGATTTAATTGCTAGAAAAAAATCAACAAATTTAGTTTCAGTATTTCAACTTATAGTAAAGCAATAATAAATATATATTAAAGTAAATTTCTTGAGAGAAAAACTATAATTTTAAGTATATATTATAAATCGATAATTAATGAGACATTTACTTTTGAAATTTCGAAATTTAAAGACAGTGGTATTTTGGTTGCAACAGTAGAATCGTATGCGCACTGGAAGAGAAATAGATAATTGAATATCATCGATTGCAGCTCTATCTATTATAAATCGATAAAAAAAGTGTTTGAAAAATCCTACGTATTTTTAGTCGTAAAATCCAAATCTGCAATAAAAAAGTGGGTTTCATATTTAAAATGTCAGGACAATTCTGGCTTGACACAATTTCTGAATTTAAAATAAAATTGAAGCAAATAGAAATTCTGTCGCGTCAGAATTTCAAAATTTTGGTTTAGAAATTGTGACACTGCGCCAAAAATGTAAACGGTTTCATAATCGATTACCTATACTTAAAGAAGATAGACTGGGTGTTTTGATTATCTAAACCATTAATAAAGTCTAGACTATAGATTGATCACCGATAGCGTTAAAAATATTTTTTGGCAAAAATATTTTAAGCCTTCTGTTTTATCAAGAAAACACACACTTGGTATTTTGTCTATCTTGAATATATGATTATTGATTTGACTTGATAAACTTTGAATTATAAAAAAATGCTGTTTTGAGTAAACCTATTTACAATTGTACCTTCAAATAAAAAATAATAAATATAAAACGTTACAGTTTTAATTGACAAGATTTACCATTTTAGAAAATAGAGATGTTTTTTTAATTTAAAGATAAACACTAAAAAAATTAAAAGCAAATCACCGGAATTTTGATTTAGAAAATTATAATTATATAAAATAAATTTAACAAGTTCCAAATCTAGTCACGAACATAGGATTTTAAAACACGGAATTTCGAACTCAACCCTATTAAAACCTATTTTGTTACTTCATACCCCAGAGAAGACTTCAATTCGATTGCAGGTAAACTTAAAAAATTTCAAAAAATATTATTGTTTTATGTTTTTTTTTTTGGTTTTTTGTTGGCGGTTGTCTGGGCTATCATCCGAAAATAATGTCTTGGTATCGTGATTCTGACAAAATACATTGACAAAAAAGATCTTACAGATCTTTACAATGGCGGCCAAGTCCAAAAATAAGAGAAAAAACCAAAAATGTAGGCCAATGCTTTAGTGTATAGCCAAAATAAAAACAATTACATTATCTCCATTCTAATCATCTCCAGACAATGATTTATGATTTACAGTACATAATCGCAAATATGTATCATCATACATATATATTATATATATATATATATATATATATATCCTAAACAATAAGTGAGACGTTATATCGATTACGTTTTTTTATTACAAAGCTCGTGTACTTATAATTCCTCGTCGTTTAAGTATAATCGACCATTTTATCAGATTTACACACATCGCGGTATCTATGCTGTAATAAATATTGCCTTCACTTGAACCGGACTTGAACGGTTTATATATTTATATATTTATACATATTTTCTAGCTCAGATATTACTTTGAATAATAATATCATCAAGTTATAACAATATAATTTGAATTATGATAGGAAATATGGTATATATGGTATATTTTACAACAATATTGGATTTGAATAATTATTATAGTTATACTTATCATAAACAGAGTCTCGCTAATCCATCGAGTAACTCCTCAACAATAATATATTTAAACATAATTTTTTTATCATCCGGGTTCAGGTTAAGTTAGATATATAGGATGTAAGTGGTAAAATAGAGTTTAATTAAAGCAAAGTACTAAAATTGTTTATTTTAGTTTAAGATTAAGGCGATTGAACTTTTCGTGTTTTTTTCTATTATATAAGATTCTATTTTTGTGTAGATTATCTGATCTAGGTAAATTAAGTAGATAAACTTTTTTGTGTTGTTGCTTAAGATAAGGAGTGGTCAGGTTATTCCATTGTCTTATTAAATTGAATGAAATTTTTGCTAGATATTCTTAAACAAATCTCTTTTTCTAAACTTTTACTGGATTTAACGAAATATCTCGAAAACCACTAAATCGATTAACTTGAAATTGGTATTGGTATACATACATACAATTATTTTGTGTTTGTCATAGGATTTATTTTCTTTTGATTGTTAGTTCATTTATATTACGGTAACTGTTTTGTTTGACAACCAAATTTGGTTGCTTTAAACGAAAAAGAAAAATCGAAAAGAAATTGATCTTAAGAGGGTTTATTTTTAAAAGGTGTATAGTTTAGTGTATACTCTTGGGATCTTTCCCCCCATTAAATGCAACCGAACCAAAATTTATAAAAATAAATAAATTTAAAACTATATCCCCTAACCCATAATAAGGTATTTATATATATTATATCAATTGGGGATCGAGAGTACTGCCCCTAATACATCCCCAAAAAAATAAAAATTGGAGAAGAGCGATACAGTAAAAAAATGCCATGAAATTTTGAAGAATACAATTAGGTTTGATATAACACCTATATTTATAGGATTTAGGAATTCCCTAAATAAAACAAATCGATTTAAGAATACCTTTCGTGTGAGTTTCGAAATAAATTCAGGGGTGGAGCGAAAAATGTCCGTTCTGAATAAGATCAGAAGAAACATTTTTTTCGTTTAGTGTTTTATGTTAAAATGGTATATGTCGCTATATCTGCAAAGTGCGAGTATAATGTAATGCAAGGATAATGTAATAGTAGATACTAAACTTTTGGTAGGTATTGAATCTAGATAAAGGTCATCTAGATACAGATAATTAAAAAAATAGATTTCAGAGACCAAATATATATATAAAAAAAACTTTCAGAGAATTAGGCTGAAAATAGAGAGCAAATCTCTAAATAGAGACCACCTGTGATTCTTGAAATTTTTACATCAAAAAAAAGTTGCGTTTGTGGTAGAATTTGCCTATAATCGTAGTCTAGCGAGGAGGCGAGCAGATGAGATTAGATTTATATGAATATCATTAGATTTTGTGGTGTTTAGCCCAAATATATTTTTCCTGAAGTAAAGAAACAATACGAATACTAACACGTATGACAGGTTGTCATTATTATTAATTTACTTATATAGCTTTTGTAATCCATTCGAAAAAAAACACCAAAACAGTTAACACGTTATACACGCTTATTTAAAGTTGATATCTATGTGCAAAATCGCTACACCGATCATTTTGAAGGGGTATTTGTTAAAATACAGATTTGTTTGTTGAGATAGACCGATCGAGTGTCGAGACTTTATATCTAAAATAAATTACAATTATTTAATTTGAAAACAAAAACAATGTATAAATTATACAATGAAATAATCATACTTTATGGATATTAAAATGATTATATATAGTACACAATTTATACTAATTACAGACAGAAATGTGACTAATCGCACTGTGCTAAAGTGGTTGTTTCGAGGCTACACACGGATAAATTGGTGTCATCGCTGTACGTGTACACTTTTCCAGGAAAAATATGTATCGTTTGTTGACACATACACGCTACCGCTACATACTTTCACGCATACACAGAACGATTAGAGGGCGCGACGCCGCGCCGCCGCCGAGCCTTTGAGAATTGTAGTAAAATGTGTATGCTATATATAGTATATATAGTTATTTCAAGTATACACTTTTTGTTTAAAACAATGACTATAAACTCTCTAATATTGGACACAAAAGAAAACTAGAAATAAATTAAGTTGGAATGGAGCCTTTTGTGTTTACCATTATCGTCATTCACAACGGTGGTCGACGAGCACGCTTTGCAGTTTGCTGAACCCATTCTGTGTAATGTCCACTGGTGGTTCTTGGTAGGAAAAGGACGATAGGAATCGATATCACTTTTAAATACAAAACACTTATATATGAACTACACGTGAACGCACTGGAAGGAAAAAAACTGTAGTACGCGACGTATGTGATCGAGTGAAGAGCCTTAGCCACGACCGACGAGACGCGTGCTACCCGTACAATAGCTGGACAATTACTGACTACTGAGTCAGTGAGACAAGACAAGAGCCATATTCCGTGTTTTGTCGCGATATGATATGTATTTGTATATGTATGCCTTGCGGCACAAACGTAAACCATGCGTTGGACGCGTGAGCGCGCGCTTTGAATTCCTTTGCTCACGTATTTTATTTTTGTTGTGGTCGATGCGCGTCTATGCCCACAACCTGTAGAAAAAGAGTACATTATATACAATATGTGTATTACGTGTCGGTCGTACAAGACAATACACTCAAAATTTGCAGTTTGTTACACTTTCTTCATTTCAAGCGAGAGCGGTACGAAAGGCGCGTTGTTTTGGCGCTGCTCGATCATGAGTAATCATATAGATGGTGGTCTGAGCAGAGGTATTCTGTGAGAAAAGTCGTTATAATTGTCGATAAAGAAATAAAAAAAAATATGATAGATAAAATGTGACTGTTTAATATACATGCTAAATATGAATCAATCGCCTGTATTCATATTCAAATTGTATCAATCCTTTTTTATAGGATTTTAGAAATCACTTTTTAGAAATCACTTTTTACATAGAGTTGCCCGATGCATATTCACTCCCGTTGGGTGACAGGCAAACAAACATAATATAATAACGGAAAATACCAGCAATATTGCTAATTTTATTAGTATTATTGTAAAAATCAACAATATTTTTACTAATACAGAAATTTAATGTCTATAATGATAATATAAATATACTATAATATAAATATTAATTATATATGTACATTTTTTTTTACAAATACTACGATTTTATTTTTAATATCAAGAATATCACAAATATTTGAAAATATTATGTATACTTATACAAATGCTTAAAAATAACGGAAAATATTAAAAATTCAAAATGTATTTACTAATATCATAAAAAAATCGCAAATATAAGAAAAAAAAGTAATAAAAATAGTGAATACGGGCAAATGCTGTAGCGAATACCAATACATTTCTAACCAAATACTCTCATATGTCATGTAATATTTTTCAGAATTTCGTCCACAAAGGTTTTTATCATTTAAATATTAAACATATATGTACATACAAAACTAAACATTTTGAAAACATTGGTTTTAGATTTATTTATTGTTTGCGGACGGTACAACTAGTAGATATCGATTTTTGAATATAATCATTTTTTCTTGATTGACAGAAGTCAAAAGGTGACGTGTGTGCATTTTTTAAAGTTTAAAAATAATTATATTTCTTATTACGGTTTTTTCTTCTCTTTAGCTGGGTCAAAATAACGAGCTGGGTAATTTAACTTATAATATTTGGAAAATATTCACGAAAACGCGAATACTGAAAATAACTCCGAATTATCAAAATATTAGGAAATATGCATAATAATATACGCGAACGTAAAACAACAAAAACAAAAACATATTACTTGCAAATACCAAGAATATGAAATATTATTTTTCAATATCAAAAATATTAAAACAATCAATTTAAAAATACCTATTATTTTTTTCAAATATTTAGAATACACTATTACATTTGAGAATACTGATAAAGTAGAAAATATATTCGATAATCGATAAAATACATTATATAATAAATAATATTAATAATATAATAATACTACGGTGTAATACGGTGTACATGACTATTACAAGTGATTTGCCCCATCATGGCTACATAAGCCTTAAATCGCTAAAATTGATAAAATTTTTAATTTAAATACAGAGAAATATCCTTTGGTTAGACAAAAACATGAATACTTCTATCCTTTTGTCTATATGTCGATATTAATATCATTTATACGCTGTAAAAATGTACAGTGAATTACCGAAGGCATTTGACAATTGACATATTTTAAAACTAGGAGAATTTTGCTTCTCCCGAAAAAGTCGATATAGAACTGTCAGAATTATCTTTAAGTTAACGATTTTTTCTCACTGAATACCTCTGCAGCAGTGGAGCGATAGTTGCGGTGATCTCATAAGTGCGCGCTCACACACACGCACACACCTTCATGCGTCAACAAGTCTTCGCGGTTTTTTGTTTGTATACGTACGAGTATAGTATATATAGATTTGCCGTTGCGCATGCACGACAAGGCACAGCAGCGTCAAAATA
>JAAAKO020100927.1:0-21671 GCA_010015015.2 Bolitophila cinerea
TATAGCTAATTTTTATGAATTAATTAATTTCTTTATTCTTTTATAAAAAAACGTATATGAGAAACTAGAAATATCTATCTAGTTATGACAAATCGCATTTAAAAAAATCATATTCTCTGGGACACCCTTTACAAATGTTGCAATTATTTTTACATTATCTCGTAACTGGTTTTTTGTTAATGCACGTTTTTCGCGTAAAAATTGGTTGTCGTAAAGTATAGTTCAATCTACGTACTAAAATTAAATTTAAAATATAAACATTTGGGACACCCTGTAAAATAATTTTCTGAGTAAAACAAAAAGTTAAAGCGCCCATTTCTTTAATAATTAATTACTATCTACTAAAAATAATTCGGATATCGTAATAGGCCATTTGAGATATAAATAATAAAATTTGCAAAAATAAGTTTTTGCTCCGAAAAATTCCGGCGTAATTAAATACAAAAATCCGAGATGCAAAAATTATTATTTTCTTTAACACCTATCTGTTTTGTTTAAATTTCAATTCTCTAGGACGTAAGGTCTAGGCCCTGATATTAAATGACGGACGGACGGATGAACGGACTGACGGACAAAGCAGGATTATAAATCTTCTAATATTAGCTACGCTGGTATATAAGCCTAAAACAAGGTCGCAAGCGTGTAGGGTTACTTTTTACAAATTTTGGCCAGCCCTAACAATTTTTTTAAAAACCTAAGAAGTTTCTTAAGACTATCACATCAGAAATATATATTATATCTAGAAAAACCGAATTTAAACGTATTTTTCAATTATAAACAAATATATTAAAAAAACTCTTTTCATTCGATAATATAATTTATTAATTTTTATTAAAACCGATGCACCTTAATGTTGGACATACTCCGCGACTATATTTTGCTTGTGCTTCTATAAAAATGCACTATCGTTTTATATCTATACACAGTTCTGCAAATGCTTCACGTTATCTAAAGGTCAAGTATATATCACTATAAATGCAAATGTGGCCAAGTGTATCTAAAATACAAGAAACCAAAATAAACAAAAAATGCCTTCAAATTTAGGCTTCAAACCGGAAAAAGTGTTCTTATGAATATATAGTAAAAACGTACGAGTATATTACGGTTCTATATTTGTGCGCATCATCGACGGTCAGCGCATCTGTATTAAATAATTATTCCAACGGGTATCCCAATTTAGATAAATTAGTAAGTATTTACATTTATACGAGTATATTCAAGCGCAAATTATGAACTCGTTGTGATTATTCATTTTACTTTCTGTTTAGCATGAAATTAATATACAGTATTATTGTAGTATATTGTATAGCTATATTTTATTTGCTATATGCATACCTGTTGTATTTGTTGATATAATAATTCAATTTAAAAACATATGTTATTTATTTCTGGTATATATAAATTAAGAAAAAATAATAATCTCCATACGACTACTACCATTAAGGTCTACGTACAGCCCCCATCTACTCAGATGTAGTCGATTTGTCGCTGACAATTAGTTGTCTAGAATTTAAAACTTTTGAAATTTGTTATTTTGTAAAAAAACGCTAGTGCACTATCAGATTTTCTGCATAACATAATTGTAAAAACAAAATAAACAACCTTGGAGAGCAGCATGGTGAAGATAGAGTGCCTTATTCAGGTGTCACATTTTTTGCTTAATATTTTTTCACCATATTTTCCGTTCACCCTCTTAACACATTTTTAAGTTTTTTTTTAAGTTTGCATGATACGTTTTTATTTAAAGAAATCTTAAAACCATTAATTAAATAATTATTTATTTTACCCAAAAACGAGTAGGGGTTTTAACTAATGTGTAGAAAACTCTTGTACAAAAATGGTTTAGTCATAAAGTACATGCACTATTCCACATCTCTCTAACCGCTCCAAATTGTAGTGAAGTCAGTTGTGGCTCATGAAAAAAAGTTCACCAAGAAAAATAAAAAAAAAAAATATTTTTTTTAAATCCAATGAAAGATAAAATCTCTTCACCTTTGTTAGTACGCTGTGTCACATAAAAATCTTAAAAAAACACGCAATCTAAAAAGCACTTAACTTAAAAAAGCACTAACATAAAATCGTTTTGTAACTGTTTTGACACTATTTTTCATCGTAAAATACAAACACAAAATACTATATGTCCATTGATAATGATGATAATGATGGTATGGGAACCGTCCTACAGAGACAAGTCCAGCACGTATAGGCTACAGAAAGGCCCATTTTATAACCCGTTTCTTGGAGTTTCTTCCCGCAATCCGGGAATCTACCAGATTTCCTATAGTGAACTCAGCGATTCTACCAAGAGGGAGGCGGAGAAATTCATCACGGGAAATATGGTAGGAGTGAAACACTCTACATCTTAGATGTCTTAGTGCGGGGCATTCAGCGATAAAATGAACCGATGATTTAATTTCTCAACACCTTTTACAGGTCGGGCTTTCGGAATGTCCCAACCTATGCAGGTGCTTATTTAGTTTACATTGTCCTGTTAAGATTCCGAAAACTAAGCCGACGTCCTGGCTCTTAAAGTTTAGCGCCGATTTGGTTAACGTCTCACTTAATAGCTTCAATATGTTGCAGCCAGGCCTGGAGGTCCAGTGTAACAGGACTTTCTGAGTGAGAACTGCGAAAGATAATTCACTACCGTTCTTAACCAAAATATCTGCTTGCTCATTTCAAATATGGATGCACTTAACGCTATCAGAGCTAGGCTGTCGGAACATATGTCCGAAAACCCCGTCCTATTTCTGGATTTTTAGACAGCAGACAGAGATTGCATGCACTTCTGTCTGAAAGACCGAAGCGTATCTCCCAAGTGACATGGACATATCTAATGCTTAGGAGCTGGCATTGTGTATACTACCCCTAAATTACCCGTTTGGAGAGAGCCCTCGGTATATATCACCCTCCCATCCTTTGGGGGGAGAGCCTTTAAAGCTGAATGCTGGTCAGTGGCGATATAACAACGATATCGTACTCCGGGTCCGGCTGGACCCTTTCAATGTTTTTTTATATAAAACTTTACCACAAATAGGACACATCTAAAGTTAAATTTATTTTGGATCAATTATTTTATTAAAAAATCTAAAATGAGCTAAGCTCGCTTTCTAGAAATATGCACTGAAAATATAAGTTTGTTCAACCTTAACACCTGCAATTATGTTTATAACAATACACCTTGACTATACATTCAAAATATCAGTTTCAACCTATGAGTACATATCGATTCTCGTCTGTATGTGATGTTTGCATAGATTTTCGTATATGTTTAACTAACAAATCATTTGTAAAACATACAATAAACATTACAATTATATATGGAGTGTATTAGGGGTGATCAAAAATTTGTATATCCAAATTATGATTATGATTTCTAATACAGCACAAATAACAAACATATTTTTTTATTAATTTCTGGCTGAACTTCTATTTATTTAGATTAGAGGACCTTTAACAAAAATAAAAATTATAATATGAAAACATATATAGGCGAGGATTCCCGACCACGTAAAGGGACATTTTTGGTGGAAGACGTAGTATTTATAGAGGGAATTTCTAATTAAGGAAAAATATTTATTGTATAAACAATAAATCTATATTTTTTGTAAGCCATAATATAATAAATAATTAAAAAAAAAACATTTTAATAAAGATAGACTGTATTTGTGCATAACTTTTGCTTTTTATATGTATATCTTTAAAGTTTAAACAACTCGGAAGAACATAACAAATATTATGAATAAAAAAACACCTATATGTAATTTGCACAAATCTATATAACACACAAATTTATACGAGATTAATGACAAGAACTTACCTTTAGCCGGTTTATGTTTTCACTTTCAGCAACAGAACACACTCACACACTCACACACTCACACACTCACACACTCACAATAATGTATTAATTAGTATAATGTTAGAATTTGACTGTATGCAATAATAATCATCTATGCATACATCACAAGAGCGATTCTCACTTCTCAGGGATTAACACAATCATATAAAAATGTGGCACACGATCGTTTAGAGCATCAGTAGTTTTTTGTGTGTCCAGCGCAGTGATCATCTCAAGAAACATGAAGGTAAGCCATGGATAGATTTGTGTGCTCAGAAATAGTAATTATTATAAAATAATTATGTGTGAATTAGAATCTTTATATTTAATAATTCACGTAAATTAATTAACAACGATATACTTATTTAATTACAATCAATTATTAATACATGTAGTTTTATATTGTTTTGCTTATTATGAATATAATTTAAAAAAAATACTTTACTTGTAGATCTTTGTGTGCCTATTTGCCCTTGTGGTGTGCTCGTCGGCCTCGTTTGGAGGAGGCGGTGGATTAGGAGGAATTGTAACAGCTGTAAGTAGTTTGAAAAGTCAGTTTGGCGGTGGCGGTGGAGGAGGTGGCGGCCATGGAGGAGGTGGATGGTCTAGCGGAGGCGGCGGCGGAGGTGGACATGGAGGTGGCGGATGGTCCAGCGGCGGCGGCGGTGGCGGAGGAGGTCATGGAGGAGGTGGCGGAGGATACTCTGGCGGTGGTGGAGGAGGATCCCAAACTGTCCATATTTACAAAATTATTAGCAGCGGTGGCGGCGGCGGTGGCGGCGGCGGATACTCCGGTGGTGGCGGTGGACACTCTGGCGGTGGCGGCGGATGGTCCAGCGGTGGTGGTGGTGGACACTCCGGCGGTGGCGGTGGATGGTCTAGCGGCGGTGGCGGTGGATACTCCGGTGGTGGCGGTCATTCTTCAGGAGGTGGAGGCGGCGGCGGTAAAACATATATTATTGTCAGCGGCGGTGGTGGATCCGGTGGAGGTGGCGGTTACGGAGGTGGTGGTGGATCCGGTGGTGGTGGTGGAGGTTGGTCAAGCGGCGGCGGAGGTGGTGGAGGATGGTCAAGCGGCGGAGGTGGAGGATGGTAGATTTTAGTATATATTACAAATTTGCACTTCATTGTTCATTCTCTAGAACATACCATAATATGTGGTATATCATGTAACACCACTTAAATGAAGATAAAGCTTTTGACTGATTATATATTTGTTATGCAAAACTAATGTGTTTCTTTGATTATTTATATATACATATACGTATGGACTCCACTAAAGTTACGTTGAGTAACCCACACACTTGGATATAGACTAAAATCAATTAGGTTTCTCATGTATTATTTATGACAATTTCACTTGATTGATAATCCGCTTTTATTTTGTTTCGCCTAAATTTTTAATTTGCTTTTGTTTTTAATCAAAATGAAAATATCTAATTCATTGAGGCGATCATTTTTTGAACAATAACGACCTCAACATCCCTGATGGGATGACTTTTAATGTTTCAAATGAGCATAGTGAGCGAAATTTGCAATCCTAAATTACTAATTACATATGCTCACTTGAGCGAATAGGTAGCTCCTGGAGTGGCAAATGAGGTTATAACAGAAAATCAAAACAATAATTTTAGTAAGACTTTATATAAGATATGAAACGAAATTTAATTTAGGCAAAAGATCCTAATATCTCTAGGTCTTTACTTATCTGGAATTAAGTGTTTTAAACTTCTTTTATTGG
The DNA here is from genome assembly GCA_010015015.2 of Bolitophila cinerea. Lineage (NCBI taxonomy): Eukaryota > Metazoa > Arthropoda > Insecta > Diptera > Mycetophilidae > Bolitophila > Bolitophila cinerea. The sequence goes on from JAAAKO020100927.1 coordinate 5,583, forward strand.
TTCGCTGGAATTAAAATTGTGAGATTAGTTCGCTAAAACAGTGCCCACTTCCAAAAAAAGTTTGGGATGTAGTGGTGGTTGACCTTATTAAGAAATGTTTTTTTTTCTGCAAGAGGAGAGATTTAAAGGTAAATGATTTTTATAGAGAAGATGAATTACGGGAAAAATAAAAATACGGTAAACTATATATAGTGATAAACTTCTTTTTTAAGCTTATGCCTGAGCTTCTTTACTTATTTCCATTTCCTGGTAAATATTATTTTACTTTTTGCTAGTCTTTTACTTGTTTTTACAATGGGAGAGACATGAAAACCCAATAAACCCCAATCTCAAAATTTCCAAGATTATTTTAATACCAAAAAAAAAAAAACATAAACACAAATACAATATACCCAAACTCAAAATCCGTTAAAAATAATCTTTTTTGTGGATTTTGTGTTTGGGGATTTTGAATTTGGAGATTTGTGGATTTTTTTGGATTTAAATCAAACTCAGCAAACCTGCTATTCGTATATAAACTCTAAACAACTTTCGGCCAAACGGGGTACATTTTAAATACAAATCCTAACATTTCCAATATATAGGTAAAATTTAGGGTTCTAGACACATATATATTTTATCTAGAATATATATACTCTCCTTGGATCAATTCCACGAACCGATAATCTTTAAACTATAAGCCTTTGAGTAAACACGCAAACAAAACCGCAGTCATGCGGCCGTCGCGTCACTGCGCACCCACAGTCCCCCACCCTCTCGCGCGACGCGATGCCGCACAGTGTTGCAGCCATAAACAAAACAGTTTTTTACAATATTAAAAAAGGCAGTTAAATGAAAATATGTCCCTATTTTTATAATCCGAAAGATTTTATTATTAATATATTTCTGGCGAAATATTTTTTGACTTTTTTTATGTTTTAATCTACTTTCACTTATTCGTTCCACACTTAGTTTTCTCGTGACTTAAAAATATAAAAAATAAAGAAAAAATATAAAAATGCAAAATAAAAAATATAGTTGTTTTTTCGTGATTTGCGTAGAAATGCATATGAAACCAATAAATGCACTATTGTTTAATGTTTTATGTATTTGTTTAAAATATTTATGCTTTACATAAAATATTTATATTTTACTTTACTCGAAAATCAAAAAATCTTGTGGAAAAGATCAGATTTTTATTATTAATGCATGGTGTTTTTCGTCTTGCGATTTACCATATTACAACTAAACACTTTAGTTATAATATGGATTTTCATAAAATTTTACTTCATAATTAAAATAAAATATATTTATTTGGGTTTTATAATTTAAAAAAAAATGATATAACTGATATTCATTAAAAAAAGGTCATAATATATTTGTAAAAAAACGTGTGTTCATATTTTGTAAAGAAAGGATTCCAAATATATATTTTTTTATTCTTTTTTTGTGTTATAATAGTAATCATTCCTAAAAAAATTATTTAAAATTAAAAATTGTGCCTTTGGATACTTATTAAAATCAATCCAATTTTTATCACTTTTTTAATTGACTTTTTTTAGGAACATAGCAAATTAAAACCTGGTTTATAGTTTTTAACACTGTGCACCGGCCGACCGTTGACGCGTCGCGTCACGTCGTTTGTAATCGAAAACCGCGCTCCGTGCCGCGCATCGCAGTACACGTACGTACAGGTACACAATACACGTATGGCATAGTAGTAGAAAAGTAGTCAAACTATCAAAGTGTTTGTCGTCCTGCGCTCGCACATCATATTGAATCCTTGACGCGATCATTATAAATAATTCTGTACAAAGTTTTTTTTTTAAATTGTTATGTGTTAATAAAGAATAACGCGTGTGTGTGCTACAGAAAAGCAAAGACATCGAAGGTATCTGCATGGACAAATGGTTCGGCGAAAAACGGTTGTGGTTGTTTGGTAACCATTTGCCGCTGTTACCAAGAAGGTTTGTGTAAACAGTTAATGTGCAATGGTCTGACCTACAATTCCTAGGAATGCAGTGTTTTATAAGTTTACTGTATATATAGTACATATATATACTAAATACTATGTATATGTAATATATGTTCTGAAATGCTGAAATGGTATTAATTCAAATTATGAATATGAAGTATTAATTGCATATATAAACTTTAAAGGGGAACGTTTTATCCATGAGGACAGCACTGAAGGTCAAGGGAATATGTGTGCATGTTTTGCTATTTACAGCATATGCACATAAATTAATATAGTTTTATTGTTTGAGTGTTTTTAATATTGATTTTGTGGACAATCAGTCAGGAGTTATTTCATTCAATATAATATGTATTTAATTTAATACGGAGTTCCAATGCATATACAAATTGACATATGTATAATATAATATATACGACTAAACAAAAGCTTGAGACATGTGTTCATAAAAATAATGACTTCAAGCAACATAGTTATTTTATATAGCTTGTTGGTCAAACAGATCAATACTAATCCATTATGAATATATGTACAAATGTTGTATACATGGAGTTATAATAAACGTGTCCTAAAAGGTTAAGCTAAATAGTAAATTTTTGTTTTGTTATTGCGCCTTCTTAGTATATAATATAATATAATATTATAATATAACTATAGTTATATTAATATACATTTATTATGTTTATTCGTACAAAAATATATAACAATTTATGTTTCATTATTTCGTCATTAAAGAGATCGATTTTCTTCACATTGCTGTATTTTTGGTTGATTGAACACAAAACAACGGGAGTTCAAATATATATATATATTCAAACGTAAAATGAAAGTATGATCATTTCAGGAGATATGTTTAATATTTCATAAAGTTCATTTTTGATTTAATACATCTAAAAAGTATAATATTTTTTTTTAGCAATGCGATTTTAATTTTAGTATAGGGTACAGTGGGCGAAAATAGTATAGTAAGGGTTTTTATGGACTCTGGAAAACTTATTTAAAGATATATCAGCAAACAGTTTGGTTTGTGGAAAGCCTGATCTTTTAACTACAAAATTGCAACACTCATTTTTAAAATAGCTCGTACGAGCGCTTAGGTGTGTTTTTTTTAGCCAAGGCCGCTATTAATATTTTTGCCCCAAGATGGTGGAGTTAAAGTATGGACTATGGTTTCATTTTGAGCAATGTTTTCATATTTAGAAATCCAAGAGCTTTTTGGAACTGGTTCACAATATACTATACTCGCCCCACAATAACATTTTACTTTGTGCATACTGTATTTGTCTCTCAGTGAGTGAGATTTTTTAAAACAGAGTACATATGTCACTTCATGTGACTTTATGTTTATAAAAAAAAATCACCCACGGAGTGAGACATTTAGTAAAATATGGGTACTTACTTATACAAATTGGGGTCCGAACATCTCAAATTTTTACAATGACGTTTGCTTGATCTGGCAAATCTTCGGTAAAAATGACGTTTCAATCGGACCAATAGTTTCGCATCAATGGCCGACTACTTTTATCGCCCCACTCTACCTTAAATTTATATGAAAATATAATGTGTATTTATCAAAAAACCTTGGTGCACATTTTTTGGTGACCGATTTATTCTTGCATAAAAAAGTGTTTCTATTTTTTTAGTGAACGTTATTTTTGGTGAACACTTAAACCTTTTCACTTGCTAAGTTTTTTTACCCAAAAAATCCGGAAAATTCCAATTGAAATAAAAACTATTAACACAATTAGATCAATTAGCCAACTCATTAAGTGTATAAATAAAAATATGGTTTTTAAAACAAAATCTTCAAAATATATTAGTATACATTTTTAATTTTTCTATTTTAATATTTATACGTTTTATTTTTTTAAGTCGCCAGCTAACAAATCTATGTAACAAGTTTGAGATGTAAGGAATAATGGAAGTGGGTTAAAAAAGGTATCGATGGTCATATATATAAAGTGAAATTAAAAGGAATATTTAAATAAAAATTATCGTAGTGTTAAATTTGTATGTCAAAACTAGTTAATAGCTGCTATAATGTTGACATTAAATTTTCTTTGGATGAAAGTTTATTCACCTCAAACTTGCGCTGTGTTAAAAATAAAATTAGGTGCATATTTTTAAATTATTGCTCACATTTTTATTTTTTAGGTGATCAAAAAATAAATTTGGTGGTAGATTTTCAACAATTTCAAGAATATTTAACATATAGTTATATTTTTTTAATATTAAAAACACAAACTGTTTGTTTTAAGATGCTTATCCATTAGGAAAAAATAGTTCAGTGAAATTGTAGGAAAAATTATGAAGATTTAAAAAAAAATGCGTAAATAAAAGTAGTAAACGGAAAAGACCCCTTTCCAAATCCGGATGAGAGAAAATTAATAATCACTTAACGGATTGACTTAACGGACCATCAGGCTGTATATTACCAGCCAATAAAAATAACAAAATTGCTCATTAAGTCAAAACTTGATTATTTTTGATACAAAAAAGTAATTTCTGAGGAATGAAAAATGAAGCAACAAATTTAAAGAAATGGGAGATTGACCTTAAAACTACTATCAAAGCGGAAATAAATAGTTTGACACGGTATCTAAAATTCCAGTCTTAAAGTAATGGTCTCCCTAAAGATGGAGTGGAACCGAACCGACCAAAGCTGTATTGAAATCAGATATAATCTTAGGTGAAAGACATGATGATCCATAGCCATCTAACACACTGGGTCTCAAAAAACAGAACGAGAAATTCCGATCTAAACAAGCACTCTAATTTACCATTATAATATTTTTTATCATTTTATTGCTTTTGGTAAAATAATTGTGAAGTTTGTTAAGAGATCGGGTTGAACAAATGGCATTTACGTAGGCTTTTCGCTATATATCCCAATCTCTTTATATTCATTTATATATAGCAACAGGTGAAAATCATCAAATTAGTTTAAAACAAAACTCTATATACATAATTCACCTTCGACGACAAGAACAATTGTTGTCTTATCAAGATTAAACGAAACGAATGTGTTTTGATATTGTTTTAAAAAGTAATGAGAAGCTTTACCACTATATAGGAACATAATAAGAGTATCAATATGTTGATTGGAGTTTATAAATTTAGCAACAATATAATATTAAGTTACAAAACACGGTTTTGCTTAATTATATTTTTTATAGATCCCAAGGAAGCAGCAAAATGGATCGATATGAAAAACTAAGTCGTTTAGGAGAAGGATCGTACGGCGTTGTCTACAAGTGCAGAGACCGTGATACTGGCGCTCTCGTGGCTGTTAAACGTTTTGTTGAGTCCGAAGATGACCCGGCAATTCGAAAAATCGCACTTCGTGAAATTAGACTCCTTAAGGTATATATATATATTTTATTACAGAAAAGGATGTTATATAAGAATTTACAAAATAGAACTTAAAACATCAAAACCTGGTATCTCTTCTGGAAGTGTTTCGTCGAAAACGGCGGTTACATTTGGTTTTTGAATTTTGCGAACATACGGTTTTGCACGAGCTCGAACGACATCCTCAGGTACACATACAACATATTTACAAACTGTAAATTAATGTATGTTAAAAAAATATATATGTTTACAGGGATGTCCAGACAATTTGACGAAACAACTAACATACCAGACTCTGCAGGGCGTAGCGTATTGTCATCGTCAGAACTGTTTACACAGGGACATAAAACCAGAAAACATTCTATTAACAGCGCAGGGGCAAGTGAAACTATGCGATTTTGGTTTCGCAAGAATGCTTAGTAGGTTTTTTTATAAATAATGTTAGTAATTCAAGAATACATATTGGATGTAAATGTAAAATAAAGGTCCTGGCGAGGTCTATACGGATTACGTGGCAACTCGATGGTACCGTGCGCCCGAACTTCTTGTGGGTGATACCCAGTATAGTACTCCAGTTGATGTATGGGCAATTGGCTGTTTGTTTGCTGAACTTTTGCGCGGAGAAGCATTGTGGCCAGGTCGAAGTGACGTCGATCAACTGTATCTAATACGAAGAACACTTGGCGATCTATTGCCACGACATATTACCTTATTTTCCCAGAATGAGTACTTCAGGGTAATTTAGATAAACGCTTTAATTAAAATGTGTATATTTTATTATATCGTGTTATCGAACAGGGAATTACGTTGCCTGTTCCACCTACATTGGAATCATTGGAGGCAAAAATGCCACCTAAGGTTATGCAAAATCTGCAAGTGTTAGACTTTTTAAAGGTAATCTTTTTATACACTTATATAGCTTTTCGAGGAAAATACACAATTTCATTTTGTTTTTTTTTACAGAAATGCCTTGATAAAGATCCGGCCAGAAGATGGTCATGCGAACGTCTATCAACGCACCCATATTTCGAAGACTATGTCGCAAATCGAAAAGAATTAGAAGCAACATCCGCCAGTAAAAACAGAGAAAAATCAAAAGTATGAGTGAAATAATATTTTCTTTTTATATGTTATTTAATGTGTCTATTTAACAATTACAGACCTCAAACACATCATTACCACCTTTACAAGGTGGAAACACTGACTTCTCCAAGGTTTCTCAAAAGAACTATCTCTTACGATCAGAGCACCATTTACCTACGATATAACTGTTTAAACTGTTTAAAATGAAATACATAAAACATATCACATATAATAATTGTATCTTACATTATCGTATGTAATACCATATACAATACAGCTTTAAAATGTTTTAAAAGATTTGTATTCATTCTTCTTCTACATAATTTAAGGCAATATAAATATAAAAATATTATTATTGTTTTTATATCCAACATCTAATGTTCCACTTGAAAGTAGACGGCATATCCATATAGACGGCCAATCTGAAAAACTTAAAACTGCAGAAATTGAGTGGAAAATTAGATAAAATATTTTTTTAAAAAGCAAGCAGAAATAATTTGTGAATCATGCGGTAGAAGGTAATAAATCTATAAAAAAGCTATTAAGGTTTTTTCAATCCCCATCTGAAAGCAATATATTAGGGGTAGATATATAGCAAGTGTGCAGTGAACAAATAAAATTCAAAAAATACACATAATGAATAATTATTAAAAATAGCTTTTTAGGACACTTTTTTCTACTTGAACTTTGTATATTTTCGTTTTGCCAAAGTACCGAACTCAACAATTATTCAATTATTTTTTAAAATCTTTCTTTTAGCTTCACTTGGTATATATGGCCGTCGATAGATTTATCGACAACTTTTTAACGCACTTATCTGATCAAACTTGGCACACATACACTCGTTTGCACGGGACTTAAAAAAAAAATAATATATAAAAATATAAAAAATATGGAAAATTAATATTTATATATCAATTTTTTTAATATTTTATATGAAAAAATAATAACCTATTTTTTTTCTATAGGTTTAAGGTTTGGATAAAGTTAACCGTGTGGATGGTCGTCCAAAATGGTTCATAGAAATGGTTTAAGGAAAACGTATAATACAAGCGTTATACTTATAAGTATTATACAGTCAAATCTATATAGGTAAAATTTAGGGTACAACTCACTAAATCTTTCGACATATTGGAAGGGTCAAGAAGACACGCCAATTGCATACTGCAATGTTATTAATATTTATTTATTTCTCTGCGCGTATTTGGCATAAAAAGACGATTGCAAAAGTTTTAGGATTGGAAAAGGCATGAAAAACCCAGTCATATTACTTGGACCATCTTGAGCTGGATTGAAAGTGAAAAATGTAGATTTAATTCAAAATCCAATTAAGATCTGAAAAGTACCGTTAGATCTTCCCAAAATAACTTCAAATTTTATTTAGGTTTTTTGTTGGTACTTTTACCTAAATTCGATATTTTCCTCGAAAATAAGTATCAAAATATGTACACAAAATAATTAAAAGCTTTTTTAACTAAAAAATAAATGTATTGCAGAGAATTAATGTCGCGTGTATTAACAGTTAAACCAAAAGCCAGTAGATAGAAACCAAAAAGACAGATGGAATATCTCACCTATTTCATAAATTCTTGTGACTTTGGATTTTTAAATTGTAGATGGGTGTTGGCGGTAAATAGAAAGGGTGTGAGGACAGAAGCGCCAGTCCGATATCTAAAGAATGCACCAACGACAAGTTAGAGGTTCTAGTATTTTAAGTATATTGCGGTATTGTATTTACAAGCTAAAGAATTAAGGGCGATATACCTTTGTCGAAAAAAAACGGAATTAATAAACACAAGCCTCCATTTGAAGCGCATTATTATTCATATCCACATTAATATATGTAGATTGCTTTTTGTGTTTATAGTAAAAAAAGCCGCGAATTGCCAAAAGAAAATCGCGCAGTAGCGTGAAAAAATTATTTATTTTACCAAAGAATGGAAAGACAGTATAGTGTAGATTGCTTTTTTCCAAGAATTTCATTAAACTTAAAAAAATATAGAACAAATAATATCATGATGTTAAAATATGTAGGCTTACACGACGTTGTGTTTAATTCAGCTTTTTCCGACAAAGCGCCATACAAGTCTTGGTCATCTTGTTTCAAACTAAGGATTTTGCGCTGTAGTATTAGTTAACTAATACTCACTGCATCGCGACCGATCACATCCTCATCAAATTATTCCTGTTGGCATACAAGCTGTGTACCTTTCGATTTCACTGATAAAATTTGTTCCAGTTTTACTAAATTCATTCTTGTCTGACATGCTACATACGTTTCTATTTTGGAGTAGGTGTAAGTTTTAGAAAATAATAATAAGACTGGCTGCGCACCAGTCAGTAACTAAAATAATCGCCCACAATATGAGATTAGTGCCATAATGGGACTATATAGTCTGACGCAATATACTTCCTTTTTTCTGTAGAAATCTAATATCTTTAATTAATAAGAGCACAGTTATATGTGACGCGTTATCGCGAGTACACGTATATATTCTTTTTTCACGTATATTAAGTTTATTTTACATCTTACTAATGAAGAGCACTGAAGGAATGTTTTTATTAATTTGATAATAGTTCATTATTATGTTCATTAATAATATTATGGGAATAGTATTCTAAAAGTCTAAAATCTAGTATTATTACATACACCTTTCTCTTAGCAGAAACATAAAAATCGACTGAATAAATCAAGATTTCTAAATACTAATAGTGCATTGACAGTCATAATCAGAACCATGCTGTTTATCAGTACTACTAAAATAAAATCGGAAAGCATATATATATATAAGTAGTTAGCATATACATATATTTATACAATATCAGTAAATGTTATATGTTTGCCAGTTGCCAATCACACGTTTGTAATTCAAAAAAAGCATATTTTACATTATTAAGATAACACAAATTTCAAAATATATATATTTTTTAAATGATATCGCATGTAAGAGGACATCCCTCTTTAGTACATAAAACAAATTCCACCAAATCATGTGTTCCAGGAGTGTGTTTTGGGATAGTTCATATTTTTATAAGTATATTATGTTTTAATTTATATTCTGTTCTGTTGGTTTCATAAACTTATCAAGTCGCCGCCTACGAATTTCCATCGTTTCAGCGCTCTCTGCATGCTGAGAACTCTTTGTGGTCAGGTCAACATGCTCTTCGCTACCCAAATCTTCGATTTTAACGAAATTGTTTTCGGACTGGCTCGATGGACCAGGAATCGGTTCAGTAGACACGGGCGAGCTTGATGAAGACGTATCCACAGTGTGCTGGACTGGGATTGATTCACTCGAAGGTACAATTGTTGATGAAATGTCAGCGTTTTCAAATTCGGCATTAGTTGGTGACACTGTTTCGCTTGGAATTGGTTGAACAACTGGCATGGGCGGTAGACGAGCTGTAATGGCTGAGTATTGACTCATTAGGCTCACTGAAGCGTCCAACATCAGCTGCACATTTCGAAGAAGCTGTGTGAAGCAATAATAATATTTATTTATTCGTGGATTATGTAAATTGTAACTTACTTTTATCCTTTCCTCCACATGAGCTCTCTCGTTCCCTTCCAAAGCACGAAGTTCTTCATCTGATAGAGTATCCAAAGACGGAGGCATTGGTGGGGGAGGCATCATGTATGGTGACATGAGTGGGAATGGCGATGCAATAAATGGTGTTTGCGTAGGATTGAAAATAGGTGCAGCTCCTTCGGGAAAATTTGGCATAGCTGGAGGCATCATGAAGTTGGCGAAGGGATTAGGTACACCGGCTAAAAATTAATTAGTAAAAAATAAATTTGTGAAACAATGAAAAAAATATTTTATTATTTACGGGGCGGATTGTTTTGAATGTTGAAATTTCCGTTAGGTTGAGCCGCTGCTGGAACCTGGTTTGGTATAGCAGGTCCTGGGGCTGCTGGCGTAGGTGTTGTAGACGTTGTCCGCAGAATATTAAGACGACACGTAGGACACGTTTGCTGACGTTGGAACCACGAACGCAAGCAGGCCGTATGGAAAATATGTCCACACGGAAGCTTCTTGGAATTGTTAATCATGTCCTCTCTTTAAAATAAAACATTTTTTATTTGTATAGAAAAATATGAACGGGACTTACCTGCAGATAATACAAATATTATCAGATTCAGTAAGCTCTTCTGGTGTTGCGTCTGGATACAAAGTGTTCATGTTCCGGATAGCTCGCCGTGACAGAATAACATCATTCAAAGCCTTTTTAAAGTTCCTGCAAAAAAAAAATATAATTATATAAACGAAAGAAAAAAATCATTAACTATTATTACCTCATTGTGTAGTACATGGGCCGGAATGCAAACAATGGTAAAGTGTATATTCTGACCATAATCACAACAAACATTACGTATAAAATAACTCGTATCAATCCAATCACTAGCTCGGTGTAGAGCAAAAACACAGCCTTATTTTCCCATGGGCTGTCTGCACGCATCTCGGCCGCATGTAACACATACTTGATCGTAATATTGGCAACCATAGTTATCAAAATAGCGTACTCAAATCCGAACACCAACTGCACGGTAGCACCTTTGGAAACAGTAAAATAGTAGGCATGAGAAATCATCATGATGTCCAAAAGACCCAGCACAGTGAGAAGCGCAGAAGCGCGAAGGTGGAAAAGCCAACCGATGACTGGACTTCGCTCCATCTATACAAAATAAAAAAGTTATTTTGAATACTTTCAACTGAACAGAAAACTGCTTACGTAGTCCACTCGATCTTCGGCCAACCAATGGAATGATTTTAGAAATAGCAAGACAGTAAACAATGCCACAAACTTTGGATTAAAGTCATCTCGGAATACGGTGAATGCAAGACAAGTTTCCGTCAGAGCATACCAGAATCGTTCCATAAGGTGTTCAACCTCGGCTGCACGCAATGTTCCCAAGAAAACCTGTACAAAATAAATTTGAGAACCTATTCTAAAAAAATTATTTAGATTTTTTATACCTTTCTCATAATTCTTCCAAGCATCAATACCAGAACCATAGACTGAATGTAGATAACCTGAGAGAAGAAATATAAAGTTGAGAATTGCTTTTTGGAACACCAAAACAAAGATTGTTTGACCTTGTAGGGTACTTTATCTTTTAGTGAATATTATACGCTTTACAAAACCATTTAGGAATTACGATTGAATGCCATTTATACTCACCGCCATGCTCGGGTTAGATTTAGTAATGTAAACAACGGACGGGTAAAACTGCTTCTTCTGATAGTAAGCATTGCTAACCACAACAGCAGTTAATACCAAGCTAAGAAGCGACGCACCAAGAGCACGCATCTTAAGCAGGTTGTCAGCCAGAAGGCTGATGCTTTCCAGAAATATATTAATTGTGTTTTGAAGTAAATAGGTCTCCGATTTTAGATGTCAGAGATCGTAGACAGAAAACTGTTTTGTATCTTGTATATACACGGAAAATTTACTAGGACCACGTAAGTAATATTTGTGTATGATATGGTGACATATGTCAATCGTAAAATTGTTTTTCGAATTTCGAAACATAATACTTTCACGGTACACCCGGTACACAGTACTTAAACGGTGTATCGCTTTCATAAATAAGATACTCTAAGTACTTTCAAGACGCACACACTTCGACACGGCACACCCCGTCGAATTCAAATCGAAATAATATAGAAACATGTTTCTTACGCCAAGTACTGGGTTGTTCTCATAAAAGGAGGGAATTTTCAAGGAAGGCGTACAAAATGACTGACTTCGATTCGATCACTGAAGTCAATTCGATATGGAAGTACAACAACAATAGAAATGTCAAACAAAACAAAGCCATCAAAAACATTTTAGGTCTTGCACGCACCCGCAGAAACGTATACAAAACAACATAACCAATAAAAAATATATATTTTAACTTTTTTAAAGAATAACACGGAAATAAACTAGACAAAAATGGTATGTAAATCAAACTGTACTGATTTTTTATTATTATAATGTATTATACAACTTTTAGGCACGAAATGCAGAAAAGGCAATGTAAGTTGAGATAGAAATATCTTAGCAATATTCAAAAATGCTAACCTTTTTTCAGGACAACATTGGCCCGTTGGCGTGCAGCTAAGGAAGCCGAAACTGGGGAAAAGGATCGTCGACCATATTTGGCATCAGAGTGCACTGACGTACCAAGATGTGAAAAGTGGCGCCTCGAAATCATCAGAGAAATTTCCAAGAAAGTGGCTCAAATCCAAAACGGTAGAATATTTTACAAACATTTAAATTGTTTCTTCCTCTATCTGTTTTTCTATATTTACAGCCGGTCTTGGAGAATTTAGGATCAGAGATTTAAACGACGAGATAAATAAATTGCTTCGCGAGAAACGCCATTGGGAGAATCAAATATCACATCTTGGAGGTCCACACTACAGGCGGTATGGACCTAAAATGTTCGATGCGGAAGGCCGCGAGGTGCCAGGAAATCGTGGTTACAAGTATTTTGGTGCAGCAAAAGATCTACCTGGTGTTCGCGAGCTTTTTGAACAAGAACCAGCTCCCCCTACGCGAAAAACAAGAGCCGAACTCATGAAAGATGTAGACGCCGACTATTATGGCTATCGAGACGATGATGACGGTATTCTACTGCCACTAGAGGAAAAAGCTGAAAGAGCTGCTATTCAGGCAGCAATTGCTGAGTGGAAAGAGAAACAGACAAAAGGAATGGTTGATATGGAGGATGAGGAAGATATATATCCTGTAGAGCCAGAGGTAATTTATTAAATCAAAAATAAAATTAAATATAATCATAATTTTAAATGGTTTTAGAACGATGGCGACAATAACGGTACAAGGACAATAGATGAAGATCCCATGGGAATGTTAGGGCCACGGTTCACAGCGCATGTGCCAGTTCCTACGCAAAAAGACATAGAGGCTGCATTATTGAGAAAACGAAAACAGGAACTGCTAGAAAAGTATGGTATGGAAGAAGACGATTAAATTTGATTGGATTTTTTAAAATAACGTATTGTCAAAATATATGTTTTTTCATAATTTTGTATTTTACAAAATAAAAGATTAAACATTAAAGTCTATCTACTCTATTTTTTCTCTGCTATCTCTCTATTTGTTTTGTTTGCTCTATTAAAAAAATAAGCAAGCATATATTTTTTAATAATAATAATAATCAAATATAATTTATATTTTAATATTGACGTTTCACTGTCAATCTTTAGTTATTTCTTAAAACTAATAATTTAATTTCCAAAATAATATAACCGAGTATAAATAAAATGTCTTGCCCTTGTGAACCAATACTCCAAGACATGCCTCCCAAAGGTGGCTATAAATCTATACCATTTATTCGGAACCCTGCCAAAACATACCTAACGGGTTATCAGTGTATTGGTATGTACTTTGGAATTACTTTTGCTGGTTTGTGTATCTACTATGCTACGTACAAAGAAATTAGACGGGATGAAATTGAGATGCGCTCAGCAAAACTTGCAATATTTCCACTATTGTTAGCCGAACGTGACCGTGAGTATCTAAAGCAGTTACGAAGGAATCGAATTGAAGAATCAACTCTTATGGCAAACGTTAAAGGCTGGCAGGTTGGAACGTGGTTTGGTGAACCTGTTTACAAGGTACAAAACCAAAACAAACTTATAAATCCCTCTTTCAAAGAATTCTATGGACACACTTCGTACAAAGACTTCGCCCGCCGAGCTCATATGAAAATGTGGTCATAGGCCATACATTGACCTATATACCCAAAATATTATTTGTGTCTATTATTTTAGCAGTGCATAAAAGAAATTGTACTTGCATATTATAATCAAATGTAAACTACAGATTAAATAAATGTTTGTATGGCCATTATCAGCTATAAAAAGATAATATATACCTATATATATAGAATAGATAATAAAATTTAATTTTATATATGTACATGAAGTTAATTTAAAAACCAAAATCGTTTATTCAGAAACTAATCTTCATTCATCATCACTGAAAAACATGTCCAAAAGGTCCACATTTGCGCATTGCTCTCCATCCAGACGCTGTGGGGACTTGTATCGAATAAGAGTTGGAATAACACTTAGGTGTGTATCTTTGTCCAAACGAAAGGGATTTTTCATATCTTTCCAACTAAAATTAAATCAAATTGCGTAAGAGATGTGTTTACATTTAAATAACATGTATCCTTACATTTGTCGGTTTCCCACGTCGACGCGCACAAAGTGCGATGGTACAGTCACATTTTCAATAGCTTTTTCAATAAATGGTTGCGCTAAAATAAAGAAAAGTCGAATGTTTATCTTTATATTATGTATAACTCACGTATTGTTAACTATAAATATTACCGTCGTTGCAGTCCGAACACCAACTTAGTCCATTTTCATCTTTACTGCCCGTAAAGTATAAATTTACAACCTTGTTCTTTGAATCAAATGTTTTAATAAACTTCACGAAATCTTCGTACCCAGAAACTTTGTGTTGCTCTACCTCTACCATTTCGATGGTGTAATTAACAAATTATAAACTAAACAAAAAAAAATATTTTAATTAAAATATAAATTGAAATAAATTTGATATGACTATTACCTTTCAATAGGAATGTAGGAGGTTTGAAGTGGAATGGTTAATGATAATGATTCTAATTAAATGATTGTGATTACTGTTTTTTTTACTGATTATTATTATCAAACAGAAAAAGTGAACCCATTCGGATAAACAAGACTTATATAAGTTTTAAAACAAAATAACTGGACGTATATTTTTGCCACTATTATTTTTGGTAATGCTAAATTAACACTCATTCACAAGGTTCGGTGGATTTTCTCCGAAATGAATGACAGCTCTATGGTGGTATTGGTGCGTACACTAATACATTGAAACTGAAACTTCAAAAGAAACACCAAATATAAAACACAAATCGTAGACCTCGAACTCGTCGCAGACTATATTCAATTGTATTTGCCTGTATTTTTAAATTTGCCTCGGATTTTGCATTGCCATCAGATAAACTAGGGGAAACAGTGGCAATCGTTTTGTGCAGAAGATAACAAATTGGTGGCCATAAAATTTTCAATGGCAACCAATTCGTCCTCTTCTGGAAGATTACACTTTACAGTTTGGATTTCAGATCGAAACCTGTACCTCGAAAACTAAGACTTGGAATCAGGAAAGAAAAAAGGAAATAACCCACAAAATGTTTTGGATGCTAGTTATTTCAAGAAAACAAACAGACGTCGAATGATTGATTTCGATCCCGTCCCAAATAAAATGGCCAAAATTACTGAAAACAAAAATCAAATGAATTTGTAATTTTACTGCAAACTCTACCTAAGCCATATCAATGTTTCAAAATCTAATTTTAATTAAATACGAGAACTACAACCTAAACAAAGACGACAAGCGGCTTCTTTTTGAAAAAAATTATATAATGATATCTTTATTAGATCCTCCTCATAATATTCCTGGACCGTACAAGCTAACACCGGATCAAAAAAAAAATTACTTGATAATACGTCTTTCATTAGTATTCGAATAACAGCTTCGGTGGCTAAATCATTCTTTGCAGCGACGGTTTATCAGAAAAAAATAAATCACCGTTTATGGAATAATATCGAGGTTTCCAATGTACCTGCAATAAAATATGGGAAAGATAATGAAATTCGGGCTTTTGAACAATACAAAATTATAAAACAATGCGA
>JAAAKO020101038.1:0-21665 GCA_010015015.2 Bolitophila cinerea
AAAAAAGGATAAGCACACGTGATTTTAGTGTTACCTTGGATTCTTTTAGTGTGTTTGTGTATACATCCGTCTTAAGACGAACTGACACCTACTTTTATCATATTTGCTTAAAACTTACTGATTACGGACAATCGCATAAAATCGAGCATTCGGCCGTATTCACACGCTCATATTTTAGATTTTTGATCTTTTAGACATTTAAAACATTACTAAAATTGAAATATTTGTTGATTTTAGCATAAAATTGAAGGTTAAGATCATATACTAAAAAAAAATGTTTTTATAAGGGAAAATAGTGTTTTAAAATGTTTAAAAAATTTTAAAAGGTCTAAAACGTAAAATATTTTGAGCGTGAATACAGCCGATTGCCTCCTTTAGTCTGGAAGTTACAACCATTGCCATTGTCTCTAAATTTAGGTTGTAAAAAGTTTTTGTTCAATTTGTATAAAAAAAAGTTTTAAGTCAAATTCTTAATAAATTAAACTCACTGACCCGGCTTATGCCAAAAAGTATGGAGAGTTGATAAATATTATGACTTCAATTTAAAATAGTAGAATACCAATTTAAAATTGTAGGTCACGAAGCTAATCAAAAATTGTAACTAATTTAATTAATTCAAATTTAAAATATATAGCCTAATACGGTGTTCGCGATTAGCTTTGGGATTACATGGTCTCTACAACTCTCCTGATATATCACCGTCGAATAATTTTGAGTAGTGATTAACATGCCGTTTCTCATTGTTTTTGACGTTTTTGAATATGCTATTATTACATACAAAATGATAATAAATTATAACTCCGTTTTCAAGATAGGGGGCTTAAAAAAGTGTTTTACAAATACGTTTTATATAATTCAATAAGGAGCATGCACCGTAAAACTCCTGAACAAAAATGTAATTTCTGGGCTTTTTCTATCCTTTCACTGAAAATTTGTTTAAAATCGGAAAATAAAATTTTACCAAAATCATAAACTCGAGGGAATGACTAAATAATGATTATAATAATGATATTGGCACTAAAGCCTTATCGTACAGAAATTACCACTGAAATCATAATCGACCGCACATGGCACACCTGAAAGCACCACAACCCGCACTGCACCGCCGGCTGCCGCCAAGCCGCACAATATGGGGCATTTGTCTCACTTAGCGATTATAATTCCATTATACTTTAAATAAAATACTTACACATGTAATTTTGTTTTGGGGATTTTATAAATGAAATATAATAGTTATCGGTCTATATAAAAGCATGTATTTCAATAATATTATATTAAAAAATTTATTGAAAAACCATCATTTTTAACCAATTTTTTTTACAATACCTGTTTTTTCTAATTTTTTTATATTTTTTTTAATGCACTGTTTCATATTGAAATATATAAAAAATAAAATATGTATAATTTTGAGTTTTGATAATTGAATTATTAGCGCTTTTAAGGGAAAAAGCTCCACTCTGACCGAAGCAGCGACTGCACCATTTTCATCGACATCATAATTAATCATCTGCAATGTTTATTGTCCAAATCCTTTTATAAATTGCATAAAACCAATTCAATTCAAATTAATTTAAAATTATTTTGAATATTCAATAATTTAAACTAAAACAAACGTCAAACAAGAGAAATGTCACAATTTTACGGTGAAATATTAATGCACTGCGCATTATTTTGCGTTGAATTGTGAGTAGATTTTTGGAAATGCGCCGATGCACTAATTTTTTCGTAATCTTGCACAGCGTACCATTACTGATTTAAAAAATAATAATTATAATAAATAAAAATACTATATCTTTTGAAAAAAATAAATTATGAGATCTCATTCACATATAAAACATAAATTATTGTCCTCAACACCCTCATTATTATTATCTTAGCCATTTCAGCACTCCTACTCTCGTCAATGAGTGACTTTCCCAGCTGTTGTTTATTTTTTCCACTACGCGGTGCCACTAGGTGTAGGAACATAAATATTTATCTTAACCAATTCCGAGTTCATTTTGTTATGGAAAAATTAATCATGTTGCTTAAATATTTTTGGGGGTAATATTGGATCTTTAGCAAAAAGATAAGTCTCAAAAAGCTCTTGGAAACACATTGGACTTATCTCCCAAAGTACTATAATGGATCTATACAGAAATGATTAGACCAATGCTAACCTTTTTGTGCAATTTTATGGTGGCCAAGGTAACGATTAAAAACGCATTTGATGACTACAAGTAAAAACACAGTGCAGATATTCGGAACTGTTGATTTGTTATAAATAATAAATATCCAGGACTTGGGTGCATCCCAGACGGAATCGTAGTACATTCCATAACTACATATTCTACATTATTTGTGACAGATTATTTAGCTGCAATTTCAGTTTTGTTTCAGAGCAAACTTAAGTTACGATCACATGAACAGACAAAATCATGCAGACTATCTGCCTCATGTCTCTACGATTTGTCTGTTCTATTTTGCCTGCAACTGCAAGCAGTGTGATTACATAGCCAGACAATTGTCGCAGACATCCGTCGCATTTTGTATGCGGCAGACATAAATTTGACGTAATTCTTCAGACAGTTTTTTCGTGTCTGCGACCCGAATACATGTGCGGATATTTGTTTGGTGCAGACAAGATGTGACGGACTTTTCAGAGAATACTCCAAAAAAAAACGTCACAGTGATAACATGTGCATACATATTCGAGTTGACGTGTGATGCATTATTTATTATGAAACGAAATAAAATGCCTCTTGCGGAAAAGTTGCACCTGTTTTACTACAATTGCCGCGAAAATAATTATTAAAGAAGCTTTTTTATACTGAGGACGTAGTAGGGAAGGCGGGAAACCGTATGAACTGTGAATGTCTGTTGAAGATGATTACATGAGCAGACAAATCTCTGCCAAACATGTACGGCAGACACATGCAGACAAGATAATTTTTCTGCAACGTCACTTTTGTCTGCCGATTACATGCATATACAAACAAAAGACGCAGACATTTAGCAAAATGTGACAGACTTTTACAGAAATGTCTGTGCATGTAATCGTACCTTAACTTGTTGTTTTAATCGCCATTTACATCTAAAATATTTTTGAAAAAAGTCCTTTTTTGGTTTCTGTATAGTAAAATAAAAATTATTGTCTTTTGTATTATTTTTTTAATTAATGAAATTTAATTTTATTTGATTTTTACAATAATATATAATAATAATATATAATAATAAAATAAAATAATTATTTGTTGGGCAAAACTATTTTTTTAAACTAATTTAAATATTTTAGTTTTTACCTTTATTGTTTTATTTATTAACATAAAATTGTCTTTAAAAAAAAGATTATTTATCTAAACAACAATGTTTTTTTAAATAAACGCTTTTGTTTTTTCTAAAATTCTTTTAACTTAATTTTAAAAAAAATGTAAAAATAAAATTCTTTTTTTATTTGAAAAAACAACCGCTTTTTCTATTGTTTTTTTACATTTTTTGTTTCTTACAAAAAAAAACAATGAAAAATATTTCTATTTTTAAAAGTTTTAAATTTAAAAAAGCGGTGTAAAAAATAAATAAAAATGTTTTTTTTAAATTTTTTTTTTTTTTTTTTAAAAAAAGTCCTCTATTTTTTTATTTTTGTTTAAAAAAATAATTATAGTTTTTCTTAATTTTCATTATCTTTAGACACGTTTTATTGAAAAGATCAAATTAATTTAAATCTTGATAAAACCTAGATTTTTGTTTTCTTATATTTTTCTTTCTAAAAGTATAGATTATTTAGGATTGTTTATATCTTCATTTGTTCAGTATTTTAGGTCACTTGAAAAGACGTGCTCCTCACTCTTGTATACCTTGGCGCGGTCCGTTAAAATATCGAGTTAACATGTATAAACCTTGTACCCTTCTCTATATACATAAATAAATGCGCATACGTTTCTACCTGTTGGCTGTTGTGTGTATTTAATTAAGCTAATAAATGAAATAAATATAGTAAGTGCGCCGTTAGCTCTCGATACAAGTACTTAAAAACACAACCAAATGTGGATAATATGTGACCGTGTGCGTATGCGCGCGTAAGACGACAAGAATATGCTTGCGATAACGCGTATATATAACTTGTATAATATGCGTGTCGGGTTTGTGTGTGTGTGTGTGTGTGTGTTGTGTGAACTGTAAACAAATATATTATAAATTATCTGTGTGTGTGCGTGTGCGTGCGCGTGTGTGTGTGTGTTTGTATGTGAATATTATAGATTCGAAAACTGTAGTGGTTCATTCATAAAAGATAAACAGATAATCGAAAAAATACACATACATATTTAAATAGTTTTAATTTGGAATGTCATCGAATAAATCTATCACAATCTTTCTCTGTCGCTCTTTTTTCTCTCTCTATACTTCGATATTTAGGTTTGGTTCGATTATAAGCGCATTGAGTATTATTTATTGTCAGTGTGTGTGTGTGTGTGTCACTGTGAGAATGTGTGTATACGGTATATCACGTCTTTACATCTACAGCAGCAAAGGCGCACATACTCTCACATCTAATATATATATACATATCAGAAGGCATCGGCACTCGGCAGCTCAGCAAAACGAGCGCACGGCGGCGACGGCGTGTTGTTGGCCCGTCACGTCATCGAGCGAGCCGCCGCCGAGTGTTTATCTCTTTTCTTTATTAATGAACTTGAGTGTCTGGCCTTTGCGCTCATATCGGAATTTACTATATTGAATGAACGTCGCATTTACTCACCGAGTTCATACGTAGGCATGTACGTACAGTGTACACACAAGAACGCAAGAGAAAACACACACACACACACACACACAAAATATCAGAGCGCGCATACTATATACACAAATCCAGAGAACTATGATTGTGAAGATGCATGTGTGTACAAAAAAACCCATACATACACATTCGCACGCTCACCGCGTTAAACGCGTGCAATTTCTTAAACACACACATAACTAACTATTCATAAAATGTATGTATATTTATTTATGTATATTATGTACATTAATGTTTCGCACAGAACAACGAAAGACTGTTGTCTCAGTCGCACGCTCTGCGGATGTATATATAAATATGTCTCTTGGTCTCAGTTCGATCTCGTCTAATCGTCTGCGACGTGCGACGACCGAAGAAGAGTGAATGTATACGTATTTATGCGAGAGAGATCAAGCTGCCGCATGGAGACACATCCACAGGCAAACACAAATACTACCACATATACACAGCATGTTTACTGGGAGCGTACTCAAGGAAGTGTTTTTTTATTCGTTAAAACACGAAAAATATTAATTCTGTGTTTTTAGAATGGATATTTTAAACTTAAAAAATGTAATGTTTTTTGTTCTTTTTTAAATCGAATTTATTTTAGTGTTCGTTGTAGCCACAATACATAAAAGTTTGGCAATACTAGTTTTGGAAGATAGAATAATTGAGGGCTTGGGGCATAAATGGGATAAAGCACAATAAAAATGAATTACATTTTTAAAAAAATGTATGTCTTAGAATATTTTGTAAATTTGTAATTGATATGGCAAAATAAGAAAAAAAATATATTGGACAACATTAATGTATTTATAGAATTAAAAGAAAACTTAAATGTTAAATATCTAAAATTTTATACTTTGTGCTTTATCCCATTATTGCCCCAAACCCCTCAAATCCGTTAAATGGACCAATCCATTTCTATCTAGTAGTGGTAAACATTAGAGGAGACCAAAGAAAAAGAAGAAGAAATGGACGGTTTTTGAGGAAATGTGTTAAAAACTCTATAGACCCTGCAAAGATGATCCAACAAATTTTAACTAGTAAAAAAAACAGCAAATTTGTACTGGTAAAAAACCAACAATTTTTTACAAGTAAAAAAACGAACACTTTTTTACTAGTAAAAAAACCAACAAATTTTTTCAAGTAAAAGAACCAACAATTTTTTTTTAGTAAAAAAAACAACAATTTTTTACTAGTAAAATATCCAACAATTTTTTACTAGTAAAAGAACCAACAAATTTTTACTATATTAAAATTGAATATTTCCGTGCGTCTCTTTAACATAAATTTGTTTACATGAAAACATAAAACATGTTTAAAACATTGTAAAAAGTGCGTCTAAAACGGTGGACAATTTTATGTTTTTATGTTTTCATGTAAACAAATTTAAATTTTTACTAGTAAAAAAACAAAAAAAAAATTACTAAAAAAAAGCAAGATGACGAGAAAGGCAAGATATTATAAAGATCACGTTATATAAAACCACGATTTTTTTTAAAATTTGGACTTTTTTAGATAGTTTGGAGATTTTATAAATAAAAATTTGGACAATTAGTCAAAAAGTCGGTTCAAATAAAATAAAACATAATTTTTATGCATTTTGTGGACACAAATTCAAATTCCTAATAGTTTTGCTCATTGTTCATTGGAAAAACTACAAATACGCTTTAAAAACAATGTTTTAGATTTCCTAGAAATATTATAATTATTACAGTAGAACTTAAGTAAATCGGTTAATATTAATAAATCGATTTCCAATTATACAAGGATATCTTTATATTTCCAAAAAATTTAAAAATCAAAATTAGGCTTTTGTCTTTTGCTCATAAAATAAACATTTTTATAGACAATTCAAGGTAAATTTATATACTGTTGCTGCTTTTGCATAATCCTCACAGAATTCAAAATGTATCCTGAATTAGCAATTTATTTATGTATATTCTAAAAGCAAGCCTAAATTTGAAGTAATTTATTTTAGTTACTTTTGAAAATTTGCTGTATATTTTTATTTTTTTAAGAATTTTAATGAGTTTTAGCTCAGAATTGTGCCTTTTTATTTCCAATTGCCAATTGAGTTACGATAAAAATAGCTATATGGGGTGGCAACCTGCAAGCCTTTCCCCTATATGTATATTCAAAATTCTAGGGCTAAAATAGTGTATTATTTTTTCTTTTTAACGTATGTTATATACATTTATTTATACTGCCCATACGGCTTAATATTATTAGAGCGAAAGTGATTATTGTAAAAACTAAGCTTCTAAAAATGATTTTTTATACTCAGGAAAGCTTTTAATTTTGTAGTTTACATTGAAAAAAACATGTTTAATATAGCTATTGATTCGGCCGATATAATGTAACATCCTTCCAAAAAGCCAAAGTCACATTAAGAATTTCTTATAATATTTTGAAATTTAAAAAAACTCCATTTTCTAGAAATGTTAGCGTTATACAACAAAACAATATCTATAAGTACTACAAAAAGAACTATATACCACAGTATAATGCAAATTGTACATCAAAAGCTATTCCTGAAGAAATTCAGTCTTTCTATGCCGAAGTTTACCCTGAAAAACTTTTAAATCTGCAAAAGATAACTTCAAACATTGGTTTTTAAGTCTTAAAATTTTAAGCTTTCAAAACGTAATAAAAACTACTTTATTTGGAAAAAATGGCGAACATTCTTGATGGCTATATATAAAATGACCCATGAATAAATCGTGTGCATCAGTGGCTCCGCTGCCCTTGCACAATTATTTTTTAATAATTATTTATTCGATCAAATAATTATTAATTTTTTTTTCTGAAGCATTTTAATACAAACCTCATATATATTGAAAAGAATCGCTCCATCTACAGCTTACTTGCTTTATTTGTAATTGAAGCGCGTGATTATTCTTTAGTTTTAAAAATCATCCAGTTCTCACATCTCCATCTAAAGCTAAAATATTATATAACATTCAGGCCGGCAGAATTTTCAGCGACCTCTTTCAGAGACTAAAAAATAGAACAGTGGAAAAGACTAAAATATCCATATTTTATATTAAAATATATAAATAAAAACTCTAACAATCCGGCCTATTTTTACATGGAAAATTCTTAAAGCTTAAAGCTTTAAGCTTCAGTGTATCGCAACTTATTTTAGGCGGGTCCTAGTCGTGTCTTGCGTGCATATTTTTGCGTCTTTTTTATTAAAACTTTTATAGCGAAGGAACATAAAAATGTTATCCTTTTATTATTATCTTTTTTATGATATTTTATTGCCCGATTTCTTCACTTCGTCGAAAACAAACCGAAAACATGTTTTCTTGAAAACCAACTGAAACAAGTGATTTCTTGAAAACTTTTTTTCGATTTGTTTTCCACGCTTCTTCATTTCTTCACATATTTTCAAATTTGTTTTGACTCTATTTGTTTTCACTTCTCGAAAACAATCTGTGAGTGTTTTCGTTTGAGTTGCATCTATCTGTCAAAATTTAGGCCATTTTCCATAAGAAAACAGTCAAAACCGTGTTTTCAAGCGAAAACACTTTCGCAAGTTTGTTTTCAAAAAACACTGATTTCGTCGATGAAAACAGCGTGACGAAATGACAAAAATTTCTAAATTATAAAAACACTGTATTGACTCTTTGTGAAAACAGTGTTTTCGGTGAAAACAAAGTGAAAAAATCGGGCATAAGAAAACAGAGAAGCGAATTTTACTCAGAAAACTTAAATTCAATTTTAGTACATATAAAAAATCATAAAAAACGTTCGTTTTAATCATAATTTGATTAAAGCTGTGATTCTGCTTTTTAATTTTTAAAATCCAAAATATTCTATGGTATAGGCAAAAATAAGGCAAAAATCTAATGTTGTTAATAATATTTGTAAAATAACTTTAAAAAAATACATTGATGACCGACGAAGGAGTGCCCTAGAGCTGGAGGCATCTCTTACTCATCAAAAGAATAAAAAAATGCTTTTCGAATAAGTATTATTTAATTATCTTCCAAATATATCTATCTATTTGTAACATAACCTAAGAGTTTTTTATATGTATATCTTTCCTTATGCTTTATTTTATGGATTCCAATCCACCATTTTTTTCTTCAAACTTTCAGATCCTATTACAAAAAAAGACAACACTTTTAAACAAAATGGCCATAAAAAAGCTTGAATCTTGAGGAACTTTTGCAAAGAGTATGCTAAGAAGAAAAAGAAAAAAAGAACACATAATAATACAACCAATTTTTCACCGCCATTTTGTGTACTCTCGCACGCCGATAAACGAATTTCACCAAATCGCACACACACACACACAAATTCCGCATTGACCTTAAATCGCAAGACCTCCGCAGAAAAACAGCTCACAGTACATAAGAATATATATATATGTATGTATATACTTAATAATATTGTATATGTATATATTAAACTGTGTTTGTGTGTATATAATATTTAAACTAATAAGAATGTTTTTGTGTGTAGGTACATATATAGCCTTTAACTGTACACCAAGTTTATTCCATAGCTTAATTATAGGTTAAATGCGCATGTGCTTTTTGACACTATTATATACGTAACTACGTTTGTATGTGTGAGTGTGTGTGTGTACATGGTGATTGCGCGTCGCAATAAATGAAACGCGCGGGCGCGCAGACTCGAGTGCGGAATGTGAACAACAATAAAAATGGAGCCCTTTTGTTGATACAAGAATAGAAAATATGGAAATCGTGCGGTTTGAGGAATTTTTCGAAATCCATCGCGCGCATTTAGTCTATAGAGCCAATAAACATAACGCGCGTTAGTATATATACTATTTGTGTGTGTGTGTGTGTGTGCGATTGCGTGCGCGCGCGCCAATGTTTGATATAAAAATAACTTGAGGTGTCTTCATTCGGCGTGTCGAAAATTCCAAATTCGATAAAATCTATTTGAGCTACGCTATACCTTGGAAGCTTGGAAGTATAGTGATATTCATTGTTAGTGAGTGCGCGCGTGTATGTGTGCTTACGTCGCAAAAGTTTAGGTTGTTTCTTCTGTTGGCTTTACCATGAGTTTCAGAGAAAGACAGAGAGAAAGAGCGAAAGAGCGAAAGAGCTCACTCTCCAAAATAGCGAGAGCGGACAAACACCATACACACACTCTCACACACACATATCCAGACATATTTTTCGCGCGCGCATATTTATTGAGATTAAGTCTTTTGCGCGACGATCGTCTGTCTGCAAATGAGCGCGACAGAGACAACACTAAATTCGCCGAAAACTTGATTGGTTTCTGATAGCAGTACCGCCTACAATAATGGACATACGTAGGCAGCACGGTGATTATGTTGCGAAAAAAAAATGGTGACCAACTTTCGCGAAATGCGAATAGTTTCACCCGTGCGATCGAGTGCAAATAAGGGAGTAATGTCAAGATTTCGTTATCGACATCGATGTTGAAAAATTGTGAGGTTAAAGCAATCTTCATGGAAGTGATAACCTAAAAGTTGGAATTTTAAAGTCGAAATTTAGTATATATATATATAATAATGATTAACATATAAGTGAGCGTATCTTTTTCTGCGATATATATATATATAAAATATAAAAATTAATAAAAATTGGAATTAAAAAAAATAATAAATAGGCAAAAAAGTTGTTGATATGCACTGAAAAATGCAAAAATGCGCATGCGCTAACCTAAATTTATGCATTTAAACAAAATCCTAAAGAATAGAAATTTAATCGGCTATATATTAGTTCTACCATCTTAGGGCCGATTTTTCAGTACTGACTTAAAAAAATCTGTGATTAGAGCACTTGAATAACAAAAATTGTATTTGTTGATTTTCGATCAGACGTTTTAATCGTATAGTTCGGTTGATTAAAAATTCTTTGATTAACTTTAATCAGCTAATCAGGAGATTATTTGGCGATTGTATTTTGTTGTTTTGGAGAGGTAGTACCAGACTTTGGGATTGTCTGGAAACCACAAAAACGTCGAGTATTAAACGTAACACAAAATAGTCTATATTTTTAGAGAGTAACTGATAAAAATAATAGTATAGAATAAGCGACAGTAATAACAACAATAATCGCTTAAAAGTATCTATAAAATTAAATTTTCAAGTGGTCTAGTGGTTGGTCATTATTTTTGTATGATTAGCCGAGGTTCATTAAATCAATTAAGAACTGAAATCGATTTCTAACTTTAAATTGCCCTAACTTATCCAATTATAAAAATTCAAACAGTCTGCCTTAAAAATCAAATTTAATTTCTAATTAAATTCAAGTGAACACAAATAATTTGATTATTTTTGTTTGTTGAAATCTACCAGCTTCACCGGTAACCCTGGCATTAGCGCCTTTATGGTGGCTTCTGAGACCTTCTTGCTGACTGCATTCCATTTATTACTGAAATCTGTCTCGTCTTTGGCTTCCTTCATTTTGTTTCCTTCAATTTTCTTTTGGTCAGAGCCCAATATCTCTCAACAGGCCGAAGCTCTGGACAATTTGAAGGACACTTTGCTGTAGTGGTAAGATGCTAGATCAGGCCAAAATTAAGTAGAAATTCTGTGTTTTCTAATAAATGGCAGCAAACTTTTCTGGAGGCACTCTTTCACATAAATTTCACCATTAATAGTGCCCGTTGCTACGTAACTCTGACTTCTTAGCCCACAAGTGCAAATCGCTTGCAACACGAGAAACTTCTTGGGGAACTTTGATTTTTGTTTTGTTTTAAATTGCTTTTCGACTTTCCTCGCGCTCTTTTGCGGTATAAAACTCCTGACCTGGCAATTGGGCGAATCTTGAGAATACATAAAATTCATCGTCCATAACACAGTAATTGATTTTTGAGAAAAAAATCTGACTTCAACTTTTTAGCTCGGCACTGTGCTTTTTAGGTTCTTTGTGGAATTCCTGTCAGGTACTGACTGTACTATGTTGATCTTAAGTCCCGCAGCTGCTTTGATTTAGCAAACTAAATACTCGCTGCAGCTTGCTTTTGCCGCCAATTTCCGATTCGACAGCCTTGGATTCTTCTCTAGCAAAGCAACGATTGTATTCGAAATAATTAATTCTTTACGAAACCTTTTTTTCTTCCAGAACCCATTTGCCTGGCAACTTTCAAATTCCTTTAGAACATTTGATACCATTTTTGTAAGCCACAGCAAGAAGCCACCATAAAGGCGCTAATGGCAGGATTACCGGGGAAGCTGACAGATTTCTACAAACAAAAATAAACACATTATTTGTGTTCACTTATTTAATCATAAATTAAATTTGCCTTTTAAAACTGTTTGAATTTTTATAATTAGATAGGGGGTTTTAAAGTTAGGGCAATTCAAAGTTAGACATTTTTCCGATCTCAGTCTTTATAACAAATCAGTGATTTTCCAAAATGTAATCAGAACTGAAGAGATCCAACTTTGGTCAATAATATGCAAAATGCGTCAGTTTTTAATTCTTAATGGAATTTAAATATTTTCTTAAGCTTTTGTCATAAAAAATATTTAAAATTAAAGTGAGATTTGAAAGAACCACGAGCGTATTATTTCAATATTATATTATTTAATAAAATACACACATATACAAACTATCAATTTCAATCATATATATATATATATAAATACAAAATTGATTCCGTTTATTGCGGAGCACCGCATACCGTTGCGGTGCATTCTTCCCACATACACTCGAATACACTACGTTTAACAGATGATATTGTATAGCTATATCGCTTCTGTGTGCAATCGTCTGTAATAAACGTGTGAAACGTTTTCATCCCTTATTATCGCTTTGGCTGCAATTCAACCTAAACGCGCACCATCACAATTCACACGAACAGCGTGCGCGCGCGCTTCCCCTCCACCCACACGAAATGCAACAGAGCATTCCGCCGCATCTCTCAAAACAAACGTACAATCAACCCCCGTGCTCGCTGTTTTTGCTTCTCTTCAAATGGTCGATACAAATTACTCGCCTATTATCACTCATAAGTCGAGTGAAAAACATAATAATATATATATATACATACTATATAATACTATTGATATACACACACACGTTTATTGTATGTACACATCACGATCACACACATATATATAATCTTTTCTATTTTTTTTCTGTCAGACTTATCTGAAATGCGGTAAAGTCAAGAAAACAGATTTTCAGGTTACAAAATATGTGTATATCTAGTGTGTCCATTAAACAACCCCTTAAGTCCTTCTGAGAATTTTGGCTCTCGGTGTTTGTGTATGCACGCATATTATGCTGCTGATGTCTATGTGTGTTTTTCGTCGTTGGTATTTTTTATTTTATTTATTTATAGTGCGCTATGATGGCTGTTTTCTGTATATATATATATATATAGTCAAATAACGCAGCCGCGCGCCGCTCATGAGAACCAAACACATATAAATGGTAAAACGTTTATTTATGGGTCGTTTAGCTTAAGACCTCTATAATATAAAATATATAGTGTATCCGCATAATGTACTCTGAGTCTTTTTTGGATATGGATTTTGATGGTAAAAGCAGTTTTTGTACATAAAAGGCTATCGCTATCGCGCGGATTCGAAGAGTGTGGGATTTTGTAGTTAATGAAGAATGATAAGTCGCCATCGTTTTGAGGAAAAATGTGTCCTTTATTTATGGATTCGGCTTAAACACATTAGTGAGAGCAAATACATTGTCCATTAGGTCAAACATAAGCTGAAAGTAAGGTGTGACCAATTTTTGGTCAGAGTAAAGAAAAACGGTAGACTTGTAAATTTAAAACTTTCCTGAGAGTGTCATTTTGTTTTTCAATCAGTCAGATCGGCTGATTTCTAGACACTTACTATGTGGAAAATTATGACCAATCCGTGGTCTTTCGAACCGGATAGAAATCAACAAATTAGGTATACATACATAATGAATGGTTCCACAAGTATGTTCCTTTTTTGTCCTTTTTGAGCTGAATTTTACGGTCAGACATAGGTGAGTAGTAAATTCGTGGTCTTTCTAACTGGATATAAGTGTCATGGTCTTTCTAACTGGATATAGTTTTCCTTGAATTTAAAATATCATGGTCCTTTAAATCTGATTACGGTAAATCTTTGGCGAACCTGATATAGAATTACTTGGAGCCGATTATCCCACCGGATAAAGAAACATCTTGCTCAATTTCTCATTTTTGATATTCAATTCGGAAAGGATAGCCTATTATATTTTTTATAATATTACGGGCATTATGTTTGATTTAAAAAAATCCGATAAGGTATCCTAAATTTATTCTTGATTTTTAATAATATATCGTGTTTTTGTTTAAGATGAACTGGCAAGGCCTTGGGGTTCCTCTCTGAAACCACCATTTTGGATATTATTTTATAAATTAAATTGTAAAATTTAATTTATTTGGAAAAAATAATAATAATATTTTTTATCAAATGTATTCAAAATTCATGCATTTTTCATTTCTTTGCAAAAAAATCTTTTGACTAGGATAGACGATTAAACTAAATCATATACTTGAAGATGTTCCAAAATTAGTATAAGAGATTATATCCTTACACCTTTTTAACTCATATTCCCTCAACCAAAAAAATCATAAATAAACATAAGTCAATAAAACAAAGTTAAATAAAATATAATTAAATAAACATCGTACAAATTTGTTTATATAAAAGAAAAAACCCACCCACAAAAACCTGTTGAAATTTCGATTTAAATTTTAAACCAAACACAGAAGAGCATGCGACCATTCAACGACACATTATACCTAATTGCACATGCAAGAATCAATTTATTATCCAATCACACACACAGACACTCCGACGCACTTCCACGCACACACTCAAAGTGTCGGTGTTGGTATGAGATTGTGCGGGATAGACAGGAGGCAGTCTGTCTGCGCGTGGAGAGTTTCATGCCAGTCATCGCATCAACATCAACCCTATCTCAATATATATATTCGTTTTTCCATCGCGTTGACGTGTGCGGGTGCCCGCGTGGACGCCTTGGGCGTTGCCATTTAAATTAAAATGGATAAACTCAAAAATAAATCATAACACAGACACAAACCAATTCATCAATTTCTGGAAAATTTCAAGGTGGCGCTCGCGCAAAGTCTACTTCCGGCACACTAAACGAAAACTCCTCACTGCGATGCTCAAATAGATTCGGCACGTTTGCAGTTGAAGAGACTGCATTTAGATATAGAAAACAAATACATGACGCGAGTGCGCAGCTAACAGAAACGACGCACATCGCATGCACACATACGCACACACACACACAAATACATAAGCTATATAGTGTTGCGTTGCGTGATGCGTAAGTAAACAGTTTAAATTTATACAATTCCTGTATGGATATTGACCTATTTGGATGCGGAATGTCGTTGCTGCAAAATAAAATACTTTATATATATAATATAAATATAATGCGCTCATGGAATGTGTGTGTCTATATGTTTGAGTACTAAAGAAACTTAAGAAACATTCAAAGTACGGTGATTTATTGGCCTGTTACTGGTAGATTGTCATCGGTAAGATCTAATTTTAAGCTTTAATTTGATCTATAGACTTCCACCGCCACAAATTGATTGGGAATATCGACTGAACTAAGAAGTTTAACCAAACCAGACGAAATTTAAAACGAAGTGCGCGGCATTGCATTCGCGAGCGCATTTATGTGCAATAGGGGTGTTCAAAAAATATTTTGTTGGTAAAAGACAACATTACTATAAAAAAACAAATATTTTTATTTATAACGTGTTTTTTTATTATTTTTTGGATTTTAACAATCTCAACATATTTGTTTTTATTTACGAAATATTTGTTCATATTATTTTGTAAATAGTATAAGGGAATCTTTTCCCTTTTCTAAATTATAAATATCGGATATTATGGTATTTGTTGACAACTTTTCCAATTTTGTTCCAATATATTTTTTTAGGTTCTAAATTATTAAAAAGGATACAAATCTGCATAAAATTTTATACAAATATTTTTTTTGTGGAGGGGACAATGAGCAATCAGCTTTGAAGTGTTTTTTTTACATATATATTTGATTATTTAAATACCTAAATGCTTTAGAAGGTGAAATACAATAAGGGAAGCGGTAAATTTAGAAGGTGGCAAATAAAGGGATAGGGAAGGTGATGGAAAAGAAAAACAATTGGTTTATAAACTGTTTATACATTTTTTTTTAAAAAAAGCTTACATCAGAAAATCAACGTATAAAGTAAATTTTTTGGCAAGACTTTAAAAAAAAAACATAGGTATCATGGTGAATCATTGGGTAATATGCACTCTTTTTCTCCTTTTTTGCACAAGTAATAGTTCAAAAGTTCAAAAATACAAGTATTTCGAAGTAAATTTTATAAACTTTTAACAAAAAATAAATCTTTGAAACATTTGGGCTTGTTGTCAATATCAATATATATTTTTAATAATGTGTAGTCTTTTTTACCAAAACAAACAAAAAATATAATACGACTATTAAATTGAAATTATTTTTTATATGGCGCCTTGACACCCCCTACATTATACGCACACACACAAACCCGATAAAAATGCAATAAAAACAAATCAAAAGCCGCACTACGTTTCGATTTATATATACCTGTGTATACGCACGCGAAGATGCGGCGCGGCTACGCGATTCAAAATGAAAACAAGCAATCGCGCGTGCGCGCAAAAACGCTCGTGTTGCGAAATTCTTGGAATTGTGTCTTATAAGACAACACATATACATGCACGCATGCGCGCAAATATACACAGCCATACACGCATAATTATTATATATATACCTACAATTCTGGATGAAATCGAATACCGCATTTACCTGTTAGACAGCGACGGCTCGCGCGAGTATTTTTGGTGAAAATGAATAAATAAAATACAAATTATTTATGAGAGAGAATGTCTGTGTGCCCGTGTGTGGTGACAGATGATTAATTTGCCCATTCGTCAGAGATTTGTGGTCTATAGCTAATTGCACTTACCCCTACTAACACAATTTAGAATATACATGCCATTAATATGCGCCTGTGCAATAATGAAGCCATTTCGCACAGCTCGTTGTTGCAAATTTCAATTCTGTATATATAAATAAATTACCTGAAATAGAAGAGAAAAAACATTAGCCACAATTTTAAATGATGTGCGTTATTAACAATTGAAAACTTATATAGCTATTTGATCTGTGTAAATAAATTAAAAAGGTATAATTTAGAAATATGCATATCAGCCGCAGCGCATTAGCAAAACTCAAAAAATATATATTACATAATATATATTATATTATATTTATACAAATAAACCATCAGTCAGAGTCTATCTAACAAACATAATTTATATATTTTAGTTAATTGAAAAGTGCAGCGCGCGCATCACTGTTAGCCCTAATAAAAAAAACAATATTGCAAAAGGCTCACCAAGCAAATTGCCAATTTTCAGCCATGTGAGCAAGTCCATTATTTTAAGAGTCGCTCAGACGCTCTGAAGCCCAACGCGCGCAGACATTAAATGCCCAGAGTGTTTCCCACATGCGCGAGTGATTTGCACACACACACACACAGAAAATATAAATGCATACCGTGTCACAGTGGATTGAATCAACAGACACAATATGTGTGCACTTTGCAGCGGAGCATAAGTGCATTTTCATGAACAGACAGAGAAGTGCATCGCTTTGAGGCAGATTGAGTTGAACCACGTGATTTTATGGATACATCTTTTAACTTCACTTGGTATTTATAACCGTTGATAGATTTTAAAACATTTTTTAATTCATACACTTATCTGATCCAGCTCAAATTTAGCAAATAGACTCGTTTGCACGGGACTCAGAAAAAAATGTTTTTTTTATAAAAAATACCTTTTTTATATAATTTTTAAAATTACGCAAATTATATTAATAATAGCAAGAAGGCTAATATTCAATACAGAGATTCGAATTTCACTTTAAATGTGCACTTATTCTCCATGTGTACATAGTCTTTAGTCAAAAATGATTCACGCAATTCATAAATAAAAATTATAAATTAAAAAATCCAAAATATTAATTAGATATCTGTGAAAAATGCCCCAACCAATATTAAAAATGATCTTCTTGTATTGTTAGATAAATATTCTACCCAAAAACGCTATAAATAAATAAACGAACTGAGGCATTTTAAATTGTTTTAAAAATTATTATAAAAGTTTTTTTTTAGAAATTTCGAAAATAAATAATAATAATAAAACAAACCTTAAGATTAATCCATACTAGAAGAAGGCTTTGGTTAATAACTGGACTTGTTTATAGGTAGAAAAAGAGATGTTTGTTCAACAATATATGTATCAATATTTAGTATTAAAGTATAACAGACGTGCAAAAACTAAAATTTTATTTACCAAAGAATTACTTTGAACAAACACTCCCTAAAATTATTTAAAAATGGTCTTTTTAACTTATTGGACGTTTATCATAATATCATTAGTATATTATATTAGCTCAAAAAAGAAAGAATACACCAATTTTCAATCAAATCGGCGAATTGACTTATGTACGCCCAAAACAAAAAAGTTTATAAAAAAATCACCAAAAATATTAAATATGTATATCTTTATATGAAAAATGCATTAACTAAACTGTTTGAAAAAATTGAGTTTTTAATGTTGTTTAAAAATATATATTTTATCATAATTATCATAAACAATTTTTTTTCGATTTCGATAGTCAATTTCTTTATGAATTCTAACTAAAATGAAAATTGAAGTTCTACAAATTATAGGCAATTTAATTTTACGTTAAAATGAAGTATATTTTTACTGTAAAAATATTAATAGAATAAAACAAAAACATTATTAAAACATGCTTTTACAGCAGAACAATATTCTACATTTTTACGTAACATTACATTTTTATGTTTAAAAAAATATTTTTTTTGCTAAAATTGATTCACTACTTCATAAGAATTTGCATTATTTGTTTCTAAAAAAATATCAATTTAAGATACACTGTGCGTCTTGCAGCGCAATGCATCGCATCAAAACTCAACGCGTCGCGCGTATACCAAGACCGTGTTTCGTTTATAAACATTTGAAAAACACAAACAACAACAATAATAATTTCGATGCGAACATAACAACATACACACACACACAAACACATACGCCGCATGCACTTTTGTTCGCTTGTTGTTTTTTTTCTCCGAGCGAGTGCATTCCACGCGCGCGACTCCTCCGTCGCGTCGTGTACTCGCGCGCGGTACGGCCGTTTTGTTGTGGTCTCTTTTCTGCTGCCCGCGCACTTGTTCTCAGTGTTTGTCTGGCGTGTTTGTGTATGTGTGTGTGTGCCCGAGCTTTTTCATTCCGTTTTATTTTATGACTTTCTGTAGCGTGTGCGGTTGTATAGTAATCACTGCACTGCCGCCCGCCGCTGCCGCTCAGCTCCGTATTTATATTTGTGGCTGAATAAAAACATACTCACACACACTCACGCACACATGTATATATTTACTATAATGTGCAAGCGACCACACGGTGCAAGCGAGTGCATCAACACATACTCGCGCGCAGCAAGAGATGACTAATAATTTTACAACCGATTTAATTCATAAAAATGGATCCAGTAAAATTCAATGGAACTAGACTGAATTTTTTGTGTCATGTGCACACGTGCACGTGTGTATTTGTGTGTGTGTGTGCGTGTGGTGTCTGCGAGTTCCGTGTTGTGCCGCCTTGTTGTGAGTGGGTCGTTTATGCGTTTTGCCTATTGTGCGCAGAGACTTTTTTTTTCATATTTTCATGATATCAAATAGTTATTATAAAATAAACATATATAATGTCTGGCTACTTCAAAACAATATTCAAATCAAAATTGAATATCCAATATTTATATGTCCACATTGTAACTCTTTTTGATATTTCGTCTTAAATGTACTTAAATGTACATCATTTTTCAAATTATGAAAAACATTTAAAAAAAACGTTGTGAATAGATTGTTTTACACTGAAAAAAATCCGTGATTAAAATAATTAAATAACAATTCAAAATAATCTTATACTCGGTTAGATGGAATTTAATTATTTGTTGATCAAAATGGATTAATAGGATATTTGAAGTATTAAAATCAAGTCAATATTTATTAAATATTTTTTTGCGTGTTAATATAAAACAAATAAGATCAAAATCACAACATTTGCGATCAAATATATACGATAGAATGACATTTTTTCAATTTTTTATCAAAGTTAAACGAAAACTTATCATTTTTATCCAACAATAATATTAATACCATAATTGATTATGGAAATTATTAATATTAGGCATATTTAATCAATTTTAAAGACATTCCAGTTTATGCTTGTAACAAGGAAGTAACAATTAGAGCAGGACATTTTTTTATATTATACCATCCATATACACATAAAACGGTTCTGTGCGCCAAAAACTGTAACAATCGTTGATATAGGAAGACTTTCTTCTAACTCCTCCCATAATTTAGGTAAAATCGAGAAAATATAATATATGTCAAACTTCAGTCAATATGATTTTATTTTCGATATTTAATCATAATATTTAAAATAAAAAAATATATATCTGTATTTAAGAAAGGCCATTTTAGCTTTTATTTGGTTTATTTATTCACTACCCTTAATAATCTTTTTTAAATAAATTAAAAAAACTCTAGAACTTGATAGGAAAATACGGAAAATTCTATGTTCCTCCGCAAAAAATCGCCACAACATTAAACACACAGCATAAAAAAGTTTGATACTGAGTTCACGTAAAATAATAAAATGATGATTTGAAGCATTTTTTTTGCTTTCATATAAAAACCACTGTCAGTATACTGAATTCACGTGAACTTAGTACTTGGCTTAAAATTAAAAAAAGTATCAATAACCCAAAAAAAATTCAATATAGATATTTTTGTAAAAACAATCAAAAACATAATTGATAATAAGCTAAAACGACATCACTTTTATGCAAAAAATAATTTTAAAAATATTTTTTATTATAAAGATTATTTTTATAATTAAAATAGATAGCTATTTTTATCAAAAAAATTATCTATAGAAAACGTATAGATCATAATCTTGCAAATAAAAGTTCTTTAAATACAAAAATAGAAAGTAAAATATTCCAAACGAATACTTTTGTAGAAACAAAAAAGGTATCAAAATGTATTTTTCTAGGGAAAAAATCCTTCAATATATCACCAAAAAATATCCGCATCATCAGAGAATCGAACACTTTTGTACATTTAACATTAAAATGCATCATATTTTTTTGCCAAGGCGAGGGGTCGAATATTCGCAACAACAACACAGCAAATTGCGCAAACAAATTCACAGGAGGCCACAGTCAACGAACAATAAATTACCAATATCTCGCCTTCTCATAGAAATATACATAAAACGTCATTTTATTGGCATTAAAACACCCTAATTGAATATAAACACTTAAATACACATATGCCAAGTTTATATGTATATAAATCTTTATATATATAATACAGTTTTTCTATATTATAATTTATAACTATATATATTTTATATAACTATGCGCATACTGCAAAAGTATATACATCACACAATATATAATTCACATTATACACCTTACTTAAAGCGGCTTAAATAGGAAGCGCAACCCTATGCGCTTGCATTTTAAGTATATATACATATATATTCTTTATACGTGTGTTTGTGTCATGCGAACGGAGCAGAGCAGCGCATTATGTATGCTTCCTGAATGTGACACACACGCACGCATGCAAGAACACAATTGCACTAGGGCTTGCACATACGGCTGCGTATGCGCTTAGAAAATGAGCATATCCGGGTCCGGTGCAACGCAACCAGTGCGCGCGAGCGAGCGAATAAAATCGATAATCGATATTATATAGTATAAAAGAGGATCGTGGCACATACAAATGTATATTTCGTAAATGTATA
>JAAAKO020101149.1:0-21659 GCA_010015015.2 Bolitophila cinerea
AAATCTGGAGCGCACAGAAGACGGAATACTCACACTGGCGATGGTGGCTCAGACGTGTACACATATACTGTATTTATATATATAATAGACATACACTCAGACAGAATAAAGATAAAGATTGCAGAAATTAATTACTGGCTAGGTACACACTATACAGACGAGTAATTGTGCGGTGATGCCAATGATATAGTAAAGTCATACGAGGGTAGAATATCTATGAAGAAGAATTAGAAGGATTTTTTTCTGCGGGCATCATTTTCAGTCTGTTTTTGGTCAGATTGGTGTTAGAGGAGCGTTGGGTTAGGTTCAAAATTCCGAATTTGAAAGTCCAGTATTAAAAATTCCGTATATTAAAATCCCGTATTGCAAAATACCGTATTTTGAAATCCATTATTAATATATGGATTGGCTTAAAATCCACGAATACCAAAATCCCATATTTCAAAATCATGTTTTTTAAAAATAGCGTATTTCCAATTCTCGAATTTTTGGTTTGTCTTAATTTTATATATTATATTAATTTTAATAAAAAAATAAATATTGTTGAATTTTTAAATCCCGTATTAAAATAGGGATTACTTCATAATCCCGTATTTCACAATTTGGTTTATAAAAATCCTGTATTTCAAAATTCTGTATTATTAAAATACCGTATTTCTAATTCTTATATTTTTGGTTTGTTTTATTTTTTATTTTTTTTATTTTGTCGCTTATTTTAAAAATATTTGTAGTTTATTGTTGCTTGACATTTTTAAACGGAATTTATAAAAAATGCAAGATTTTGAAAAACGATTGAATAACAAAGCAAAACATTAAAAAAAGGTTTGTTTATTAATTTTAATAAGTATTTTTTATTGTTTTTGAAATAGGGATCAGATCAAAATCCCGTATTTCAAAACTCAAAAAATTTTAAATACCGTATTTCTAATTCTTGTTTAGTTTTAATTTTTTTTTGTCGCTTATTTAAAAAATATTTTTTGTTTTATTTTGAAAAACAAAAAAATTAAACAAAAACATAAAAATTTAAACAAAATAAAAATACGAGAATCAGAAACGCAAGATTTATTAAAAATTACCAAATTTTGAAAACATGGGATTTTGAAAATACGTTTTTTGAAATGCGGGATTTTGATATACGGGATTTTGAAATACGTGTTTTACAAAAAATTCGGGATTATAATTATACTGGATTTTAAAATACGATATTTCAAGCCAATGACCACAAAAAACATAAACATTTTTGGTGACAATATTATTTTTTTAATGAAATAATTTATTAACGGTAAAAATGATATTTTTGGTAACAATCTTTAATCATAGTAAAAATGAGCTTTTCTTGGGAACAATATATTATTATTAGTAAAAATAAATTACCAAAATTAATCAAAAATGTGCCCACAAAAAAAAACATAAACATTTTTTGTTACAATATTTTTTTTTGAATGAAATAATTATTAACGGTAAAAACATATTTTTTGGTTTTGAGTTTTTATTGGGAAAATTATATTATTTTTGGTAAATAACATTTATTTAACGTAAAAAAATTGCCACATTTTTTTATAAAAAGTACGTTTTAATATAAAACAAATAAATCTACTAAAAAATAATTTATAATATTTGAAGAAAAATATAAGTACTTTTAAAAAATTCATACATAATTGTATGTACAAAAACATTGTATTCATAATTTTACTAAATATTTTACATACATTTATATCTGCATATTTTTTATTTTTAGTAGATATTTCGCATTTTTTTAGTGCATTTTATGGTGCATATTTATCCATTTTTTATACACCAAAATAGAGGCTCTAATTATTATATATACATATCTGAAAAATGTATAGCTTATTTTTCAGATATGTATATATAATCATATATGAATTTATATATTTAAAATGGCAAATGTCAGGAGATACAAAATTGACCCTACCTGAGGTAATTGCCCTACGACTCCAAAAACCATTATAGATTTTAGCGAAATGAAATAATTAATTATTATTCATATTTAAATAAAAGTAGTACTAAACCAAGGGCAAGTTAATATATTTCAAAGATCTTTGCCCTCGATAAATATGAAATATTTTCTTTTTGTTATTCCTGGGTTATGGGCTTATTATTAACCCAGTAACTCAGTTTTCAACTGCCACTCATTTGTATCAAGGTCAGTCATATCCTACTTTATCTTTAGCCGACATTAAATCGATAAAAGAAAAGATGAAAGATGAGGGTGTTTAAAATTATCAGAAGATAGTCGCAAGTCGCAACGATATTATTCAAAGCAATTAAAATATTTTTTGTAAATAATTTAATGGTGTAAGCATTTTTTTTTGATTTGTCTATATGCTTAAGCTGTCAATTATAGAAATATATTTAGCCGAAAATAAAACCATAATATTGACATTGTTGGAAAATTCTCAAAAAAATTAAACCGATCATGAGTTTAAAATGGTGCAACTTCAAATACTGTTACGTAACATCAGCTGAACCCCCCTTCAAAATAACAAGTAACAAAACAAAAATAACCACCTCCCTTTTATATAATTTAAGTAGACATTTAGGTTCAAATTTTATTTAATGATTTTTTTGTTAGCGATATTATGGCAGCCGTTGCCAGCCGCAAAATTTTGACAAAATCGGCGGCCGCCAGTCGCTCTTTTTTTAACGGCTAACTCGGTTTACCCGCCAGCCGCCGGTACAAAAAAACATTAGGCGCGCCAACTTTTCAGCAAAAGCAAGCCATTTAGTAAAACTTGTGGAAAAAACATACAGTTCAATGAGCTAATCTGCTAAAATCCTGTATTCCTAAACTACATTTTTTCGTCATGCACTTTAAGTAAATTCTCAAATCTATTATTGTTTCAATAAATCTCAAAATGAACTGCCATTATTTCAAACGACTTAATGATTTTCTACACTGAACGTTTTAGGAAATCTTTATTTTTTTTTAAAAATCTTCAACAGGTAATCTTCAACAGGTAATTTACACTTTCTCCTTCAACCATATAGTCTTTATACGCTTTTTCTCTTTAGTATTTTTTTAAAATTATTTTAATTATTATGATCTATATGTATTGCATTTGAATACCCTTTAAAAGCTTTTTAATGTTATTGCTATCTTTAAACATAATATTTTTATAAATACTATACTTCCCATAATACAGGAAACTTGCGCCACCCGTAAAATTAAACGATCATGTCAACTAATATTTTTATGCTAATTGGCCAATAACAATTTAACCGATATTATTTTGAGTATAACAGATTGTTCTTAAAGATAAAGTTTAATTACAAACTTAAAACTTTATTAAATCCATAAAAAGGGTATAGTATACAAAAAAAACAAAAACCCGAAATGACATAACGAACATTTTAAGATAAAGAATTTTAAATCCCCCTAATTTTATATTTAAAAAAAACTAATTTATAAAAAACTAAATTTAACTACGGAGTTTAGCAATAATCAGATTAAAAACAAAGACGTAGTGGGATAAAATATACAAATCAAGTATCTGCTTCTCTTACTCTCACCATCTCTCAGATAGAAATATAGTTCTGTTTTTAGGATATTTTATACACTGTGGAACTACCTTCTGACTCCTGAGAGTCAAATACGATTAAAACAGCGAGACACTTACTTTCAAGAGATTATGACACCATTCGAAATATTTATTTTATGGCAATCACGCGATCGAAACCAAAGATAAAGTTTCTCTCGCCCTAGGTGGCCGAAAATTAATTATCGATTTTAATTACAAGAAGCCATGCTGCCATTATATGCGTGTGCGTCTTGTCGGTCGCCATTGCTTCGGCCAGTTGTGTCGTCTATACGCTTTTGCGTCTGGTCCGCAAAAAGAAACCTCCATCCAGAATATATTTAAAAATTTGCGGCGTTTTATGCACGAGACTCGGTTTTTCCTGCTTATATTATGGGATATATTTCCAAATGTATACGTACCTTTCATACTTGTACTATACTTAAATATACACACTTTATATTAGTTTGTATAATAAATATACATTATATAGTTAAGAAAAGCAAAGGCATCGCAAGCACTCGCGAGCGCAACCTGTTGTGAAAGATTTATTACTTTTGATGAATTAAATGAATTATTTGTTAAGGATTACCGGTATTTAGTGCCTTTATTATATATTATGTATAGGTATTTTATGTGGAACGGTAGGTGCACGCGAATTACTATATATACATTAACATTATATTATATTATATTATATTGTGTGTGTGTGTGTGTTTGCGTATTTATATAATTTAATGTAATTCTTTTGAGACGTCTTGCTGAATCGTATATTTATAATTTGTGTGTGTATGGAGTTTTTTGAGTAATTTATGGCTTGCCCCAAAACGAAATATGATGTGATTAATTGCTTGTGCCTGCGGTTACCTTTAATGCGTGGAAGTGGCATGTCAGGTTTTTTCTCTCTTTCAAAGGATCCAGTACAACTGTGCGTGTGTTTTGGCCTAAAATATATAATTGTATTTCGAAAATTACAAAGTTTGGAGGTTTCGAATAAATAAAATTTCCGTGAGACCGAAGAACAGTACTGGCTGATGAGAATTTCGATTTTGTTGTATTTTATATTATTACGGGGTGATAATTTACCGATATTTATTGAACTTTTTTTGTAATAATAATTACTCATCTTAGTTTATTTTAACATAATTGTACAATTTTTTGAAAAAAATTTCAATTATGGCTGTTTTTTTTTTATTTATTATAAGCTATAATGTAAATACGGAATTATTAAAATCAAAATTTTGAAAGCAGAATTTTGATTTGAAATTCAGAATTTTTTAAGCAGAATTTTGAAAAACATAATATTGCGTTTTAAAAATTCTGGATTACAAAATTCGGATTTTTTTTCTTCTGTAAACATGCGCTTTGCGTTTATTTTACTAAAGAATGTAAAAAACTCTCCATTGCAAGTTTGTCATTAAGGTTTTTACGTTATTCAACCAAAAAACCTAAATAAGCTCAACTTACTTATTAGGCCAACCAATCTGAACCACACGGAAAATAAGGGCATT
Organism: Bolitophila cinerea; assembly: GCA_010015015.2. Classification (NCBI taxonomy): domain Eukaryota; kingdom Metazoa; phylum Arthropoda; class Insecta; order Diptera; family Mycetophilidae; genus Bolitophila; species Bolitophila cinerea. The sequence goes on from JAAAKO020101149.1 coordinate 5,048, forward strand.
TTTCACCTTCCACTTCTGGCTGTATAATTTTCATTTCTCATTAGAGAGCAAACATTTTTTTTATTATATTTCTATAAGAACAAAATTTAAATTATGTATGAATCAGTGCTGGAATTCCGACAGAGTACAGTCGGCACTTGAAGATTTTGATATACCCATAACTATATACGAAGAAATTAAATTATTATATAAAATTAAGAAAATGGAATACATGGTTTTATGTAATATTTCTAATTGATAACATTTATCCTCTCTCTCCCACTTGATCCGCCAGAGAATCTGGGTATCACATTAAATAGACTGTTAAATGGTTCAGACCAAATTAGGTCTATCATTTTGCAAGATTTATGGCTAGCTATGACGACTCTGCAAATTATCCAATATTATTGCAGAAAACATGAGGCTATTACAATTACCTTATTACAAATTTGGATGTTTTAAAATTTAAACTTATTTTAACCTTCAACCTGTGTATTAAAATGTCGCGTTTGAAGAGTTTTTTGTTAAATCAAATTAGCGAGATGTTTAAAATTTAAAGACATAAATATAAATAATAAATAACAAAACAATTTTCTTTTTTGACAAAGTCTTCCTGTACCAATAACCTTTTAAAAATAGCAAAAAAACAGCAAAAAACAGCAAAAAAAGTGACAAAAAAGCTAAAGAAAACACCAACAATCTAGAAAAACCTAAAAATAATAATTTTTTAACTTCTTCTTAATTCGCCAAAATACTTCTGAAAATATGTAATTATTATAATGATTTGTAATTCCACAATATTTATTACAAGATTTAAATTTCAAAGTAATTTTGGCACAGGAAGACATTGTCAAAAAAAATTGTACGTTCTGGATTTTTTTATTAACAAATTTTCCGCAAATCGCCGTAATTTGTCAGTTTTTCGTGACAATCTACTGTGTATACTATAAATTTGTATACTAAAAATATAAGACCACATATTTTTAATATGATATCTCCGAGCTTTGCATTTTCTCTGACCTATATTATGTGTATTTAAACAATTGAATTCCAAGTTGGGACTGTGACTTTCAATTTATAACGCTTCTTAATAATTAATATATATAATATGTATAATTAAAATAATAATAATAATAGCCAATTATTAGCGAAAATTATAAAAAAAATTATAAAAAGTATTCCGGCTACCTTTCTTTAATTTTTTATAATATGCACCAAATATTGGCTCGTTTCGCTAATCTTGTAATACCAGCTTTACGGTTTGCAAAATAACGCTATGAAAAATGAGCGTCATAATAAATTGGGCTTATGATTTTTTTTAATAACATAATGTCACAAGGAATTAAATTTAAATTTTTTGTAAATCTTTTTTGGATACTGAATACTTATTTATTTAATTTTTTAGGAAACTAAATACCGGAAAACATATAAAAAGCTTTTTTTAATTTAGCTTTAGAAAATTATACAGATATTTTTTGTAATGAGCTATGACCAAATTCATTTCCTTTTTTGTCCGGCACACCTTTAAAATCAAAAATAAATATTAAATATTCAGTATGAAATTTTATCTACAAAATAAATAGCATGTCTTTGGATCCCATTAAAAAATTGTCATATATACTCGAAAACATAAGCCACCAAATATATTCCCCAATTTTTCATTGAGTTTATTATAAATTAAAGCCAAAAGAAATTAAGTTTCGATCCACGTAAAATTTGTCTTAGGAAGAATTGCCTGTTTAACCAAAAAATACTAAACGAATATACAATATGAATCAAATTGGCACAAATTGCAATTGTTAAATAATAAACATCCTATACACACATAAAATAATATAATCAAAAATCATTTAATCCTTTAAAATTGTTTTCACCTAATTTTCAATTATGATGGCGTGCGGCATTTTCTCACACACACACACACACACTCACATCACACAAGGAACGTGCTCACGTAAATTTCTAACTATATATATAACATGATCGGACAGGCGTCTGAACACCACACACATAACATATCCTTGCCGCCACCCCCACGCATACCTGGACTAACCGATCGACCCACCGACCGAAGTACTCATATAAACCAACCCAATAATCAAGCTTTTAATAATAAATACGTTCAGCTCTCGCACACACACACACATCCTAACATATCCACACACGTAACGTGCAAATAATAATGCGAAAGTAAGCATTAAAACACCCTCTCTCGCATAAAATGCATGCACAGGTACTGGTTCACACACACACATACACACTCGCATAACTTTTCAACCCCTTCAATTTTCACCTTGTGCGCGCTCGCAACCGCTTGCACGGGTCAAAGCTGCGAAAATCCTTTTAATAATTTTAGCCCTTGTATAACTGCGTGTGCTGTGGCGGGCTGGAGAGTCGGACTCGTGATGGTGGGTGGGGGGTGGCCTGACGTTTGGTTTGGAGCGTACACGCCAATACATCTATACAAACACCGAGGAACGAGCACCGCACACACAGTGCGATATTACTGTTATACTACATACATACAATGTACGTGTACATGTACGTGTATGCATATTACCCCTTGCACACGTCCAGACTAGGGTAGGTGTTTAACTGCGCACGGATATACATAAATAATACAGTATATTATATATACACGATATATGCATTGCAGTTATGCGAAACAGTGTGCATACTGTATATATATGTTGAAAATACAGTGCTGCTATACATTGATATGCCGAATATATCATATCGTAAAAGTTAATTGAGTACTGAGCTTGCATATTAATTAGCGAATTATATATATGGGCGAGTTGTATATACTATATATACTAATGCATATATATACGAGTAAATGTACAGAATTCCCATTTACTTGCGCACAGATGGGGAGGAATTTCATTCCGTCAAATCGTTTTAAATCTGTGCGTTTATTTGTTTCGTGCGGGCGTGCGGTTTGAGATTGCGATGCTGTCGTGCGAGCTGCAAGAGCCATATTTGCCTGCGCCACGCGCACAATCTGCGGAGGGGGGTGGGGGTGTGTGTACGAGGGACGCAGCAGTCGTTTCGGTTTTATGGACGATTTTCCTGATTTAATAGTGTATAGTGATGTCTCGCTGATAGTTACTCGTATATTAAACGAGTGAACTGTATAGTTTTTAAGCTCATGTATTTTTTTTATTATTTATACTTTATTAAATAATATACGTTTTAGTTTTACATTATATTTATTTATAATATATAAATATTATATTCATATATTTATCTATACATAACAATTGATATACATTTATAACTTCTAATATGCCCAAAATAACAAAAAAAATATATAAATATAAAAATATATATAAACGAAATAAAATTTGGGAAAATTTGAACGCATTTTTTATGCAGAATAAAAACAATTTCGGTACCGGTTCAGTTTTTACAACTAATTTTAAAATTAAAATTAAAATTCAAACAGTATGTAATTATTAGAATTAAAAATTAGTGTTTAAAATTCAATTTATGTGCGTTGTGGGGAAATCTTTTCCAACTCCTTTTTGATGGGAAGTGGGGAAATGTAATGATTCAATTTTTATCAAGAGTCAGTAAATCTACTGCTATAATAAATTTACACCCTCATTTCCAATCGACTCCAATCTTCATTTAAATGAACCTAACAGAGTTGGGTTTTAACTATACACCAAAACAACCCATTTGTTTTGGTGTATAGTTAAACCACAACTCTGTTTGATATATAGTTTAGGGGCGACGATCAAAGGAACATTCTATTATAAAAAAACTGCCTATTCTGAATCCAATTTTTGATTTTTGGCCCTAACAAACCACAAATAATATTTCTGAGGCTCCCGATCCGTATAAAAGCTCTAAAATATAATTTCTAAATAGTGCTCCTCGATATTACATAAAACTAACATTAAAAAAAGCTGCACCTTTATAAAAGTATTCGGCTGTGTTGCTTTATAAGAGCTGCTCGATGGTAGCTTTAGTACAACATGTATAAATAGTCAAACTTTATAAAAGTATTATGCGATGATGCTGATGAGTCTTGATCGATGTGCTCGATAGTAGCTTTAGTACAACATTTATAAATGATTCAACATTATAAAAGAAGGTGTATAGTGATACCACCATCTATCATTTGAAATACTTGTTTAGTATTGACATGCAATAAACAGCTTTAACTAGTGAAACTGTGAAAACTCTGTGAAAATGCAGAAATCAATACGGGATTGGACAAAATCTGCAGCATTTAAAAGAAAACTAAAGAAGATGCAATCAAAATGCATGAATGATATTCTGATGCAACGAACAAGTTATTTCCAAGCAGAAACTTGTTTTTGAATATAAATAAAGATCCGATAGCTTCCACTCCATCTGTACCTCTGCATAGACTGTTGTCAGACATTTATCAGCCAGCTTGATCGTATATTTCCACGTGCGATGATGAAATAGATACAGAAGATCAGTCTATTTTTTGTTTGATGCTGTATTCGATAATCAATTTGTCGACGGCTAATCAGATGAAGAATTATTTGAAGAACTGGATTCCTACCCAGAAGCCAAAATGACTAACGAAAATGAACAGATATCGCATTTTACGGCAATGACTATTTTCAAGCCACTTAACAGTTAGTACATTTTGTCACTATACGGTTGATAAATCAAGCTTCGTAATACGTACAAATCGCTAGAGTCATACATAGGTTTCTGTGGCTCATTTGGATAAGGCACGATTTATCATTATCACATACTCGGAATTGCACAGGTTCGAATCCACAAAAAAAAAAGATAACTCCTAATTAAAAAAAAAACAAACAAGAAATTAGAAATAGATATAAAAATTAAAACAGCTTTTAAATTGATGAGGGTGGATGTGTAAGGAAAATAAAATATATATATATTATTATATTTTTAAATATATATTTTTTTTAGAACCGTATACCTTTATGTAACATTTAGTAACGCTGTAATGGTTCTTATGCTGTTTTAAAGGTGCAACCGTTTAGCAGTGTTTAGTAATTATGTACTAATGGTATTGTAATAATAACTTTATTACACCTTTTAGAAATTCAGCACTAATGTTTATAACAACATAATAGGCACCGGTAAGTGGCTGTATAGTAACACAAATGTTCAAATCGTGTGGGCCATTTTAGCTTTATGGTACCGTGATAGGAGATTTATAAGGACATTTGCAAATGATATAAACCGACAGCAACATTGCAAATAACAGTATTGAACATTTATGTTAATATATGAGCCTTATACCGTTTTATGGTTTTTTTGGGGCGTTTCCTTACAAGTTGTATCAGATTTATATTTTATTTATATTATTCATTGTATGATTGCCTTTTTAATTGTGCACAAGCACCTTATTCGAATATCGTACTTTTTATCTAAAATTATAAATGGTAGAATCTCAGTCAGTCTATTGATGGAAAAATTGTCAGTTACGGGAAGAAAACTCTTATTGTTAACGTAAACGTCCCCAAGGTTCTCCCTGTGTACCGTACGCCATAATAATTGCGAATTTATTTTTACTTATGGTTATAATATTTGTTTTTGTGTCGCTTTAAACAGCAAAAATAGTCCGTGTATAATTTTCATATAGGTTTTTTAATTAAAAACAAATTTAAGTATTCACCTTATTATAAAAACTAGATTGTCAAGAAAGCCGTTCAAAAATAAAAAATAAAATATTTATTATACAATTTAGCTACCAAAAAAACGATTTTCATAATGTTTCCTTTTATTAAAAATATATGATATTTTTAAACCTTACTCTCACAAAAGATTTTTGATTAGGTTTATCTTCTTCTGTTATTATAAATAAAACAGTTATCGATTTTTTATTTTTCACCTAAAACTAAATAAACCTTAATTCTTGATATTCATCCTCCTCAAATCTTAACTCCATATTCCATCCGATAAACTAGAATTTTTCTGAACTTTCATAACCATTACATTTTGAGTCTAATTTCTACTTCAAAAAATAAAATTTTTAAAGATTGATCTCAATGAAAGTTGTAACCATCTTAGTTTATAACTTTTAACTCATATTGGGTTGTAAACCAAAAAGTGAAAAAAACGATACATATATTATAGAGATGATGGGAAGAGGTCTATAAGTAGACAGTTTCAGTCTTTAAACGGTCCCATTGAACCCATCAGTCCCTACAGTCGCTTGACCTCCGGGATTCTACCAGATCGCTTTAAAAATCTGCGGTCGTACCAAATTGAAGATGGTTTTGGCGTCAACACGCGCATAAATAAAAAAAACGCCAAAATGATAAAAAAAACAGACGGATACAACGTCTGGATTTTTGATTTTATTGTTTTTAAGGTGATTTTGTATTCAGAACTGATTTCAATAAAAAATCAAAAAACAAATAAAGCAATTAAAAAAATTGTAAAACCATAAAAATTGCAAAATGAAATATATATATTTTATTTGTTCAGCAGTGAATTTGGTGTCGGGGTATTTAGAGCGAGATTTGGAGCTTATTTCATATGCATTTTATGCCTAGAATTCAAATATGGCATTACTTTTTTTTGTATTATTTTAATATCAACAAAAAAAGCTCTTAAAATCCTGTTTAAGCTATAAATTATCCAAAATATGCCTTTAAATGATTATATGATAAGCTAAAACTAAAAAGAACAAAAATATCAATTTTTTGTATAGTTTAGTAGTTTTTATGTTTCGATTGCAATAATTAAAAAACAAATGAAACATCTTAAGAAATTGGATGTGATGATTTTTCGATCTTAAGACATCCTTGTACTTAAAAAATCAAAATGATCCACTTTAATGACGGCGTTTGATTCACTGTAAAAGTACCGCTGCAATAACAAATGTCTTCAGGGTATATTTCTCGTTTTTAAATATGAAAACATGGTTTTAAGAACTTCTTTTTGGTTGCTTTACTTATAACAATAAAATAATATATAAAACATATATACACACAAAAAAAATCATTAATGAAACCAATTTCGCGAAAACTTCAGAAATAAGATGTGAGATCTCTTATGCAGTTATACGTTTAATAACACATATCTTAAAAGTAGAACTGATAAGACAAAATATATCATATTTAGCTGCCCAAATATAGCTAAAATCAGTTTTAAAATCCTAGGCACCAAAATCATTGGTATCAATATCAGTTTTATTGGTTGGCATTTGTAAGCTCGTCTAGTTTATAATAAATGTTTCTCAGACATTACATATTTTTTTAATGAATTTGAAAATTTGTAGTTTGTTTATTCCAGAGTTGAGAAACTAAACTGGAACCTAGAACTGGAAACTAGAAGTTGGGCCCATGAAACCGCTACATAAACATGTAAACAATTAAAATAAAATAATAGTAAGAATTTTTTTTTAATAACTAAAATATATTTTAAGAGAATTTCTAAGCTGTGTAAATAATTAATAAACGAAATGTATAATTATCGATCATATAACTAGGTCAGGTTTCGACCTTCTGGTCAGCCATGATCTGGACTATCTGCCCTCGAATGGATGGCTTTAACTACAACTTGCGGAAAACCATGTATATTTTTTTTCTACAAACTGTAGCGATAAAAACCACAAAATAATATTTAATTCGACACACTCATTATTATTTTCTTCTTTTGTCGGTCACTATCCAAATACCATTATAGGGTTGTGTTTAAAATTCCGATGGTCAAGTATTGTAGGTGAAAATAAGTATAGATTCTTTAATTTCAATAGATTAAGTGCCTCTGATTATCATTTTTGAATCATTACATTCTTCATTTCATCAAAAAAAAGGTTTTGGATAGTATTACCCACAACAGCCCAATAAACTCCATTTGAGGTCATATAATTTCTTTATATTAGATAAAAATAAAGCAAAATAGGATATCGTTTTTCGAGTCTACACTCGTTTCTCGGATCCAGACCAAGGTAATTTTATTTAACAGAACACGATTACCCGAAAATTTTGAACCCAGGTACCCGGATATCCGTTTTTTGTTGACAGCACTATTTAGGTGACAGTTTCAGTATTTAAATGGTCCCATTGTTCCCATCAGTTTCTATAGTCGCTCGACCTTCCCGAGTCTACTTCACGGTCGTACCAAGGGGACGAAAGTTTCGGCAGTTTTGGCGTTAACACTTCGACGCGCATAAAAAAAGCCAATTTTTATTTTTGATTGCATGTTTTTAACGTGATTTTGTGTTCAAAACTGATTCCAATAAAAAATATACTCAAAGATAGAGAGAAAAGTCATTGATGAAACCAATTTCATGAAAACTACGGAAATAATATGTGAACATTTCATATAAATCACTTATCTTAAAAAGTAGAGCTGATCAGACAAAATATATTATATCATATTAACAATGAGCTGCCGAAATACAGGTAAAATCAGTTTCAAACACCTTGGCACCAACATTTTTTTTTTTTTAGAAACAGTGCAACATAAAGTAAAATATATTTTTTTTTAGAAAAACGATAAAGAATAGGTACCCATATAATTAGAAAGTTGATCCAGCTCCTTATAATCAATTTGTTTTGCTTCTTTAAATCAAAACCATTTAAACTTCCAAAACAATAATGATTTTTTTACTTTCTAAATTTAAAAAGCATCTTGTGTCGGATATTTTTCACCACAAAAGCGAATTCTTCATTCCTCCATTATATCCACCAACCGACCCACCAACGAGATGTAATCAATTATACCATCAGCGAAGCGGGCTGCACTCATCAAAGTCCATAATGTTTCATTACCGTTTCGTCGGTGTTTGTTTTCTGTATATTTATATATATATTCGTATTCGGTTATATGCGTGGGAGCGTTGTTATCGCAGGCGGGCCCAATTAATTTGTGAAGCATCAACCGTTAATTAAATTATAATAAACAACACCTGCTTTTCATTTATTAAAGATGGTAAAATTCGCAAACATTCTAATCAGACCCTTTGATGAAATAAACACACACACATACAAAATACATATGTATATATAATATATACTCTCTTTTTTGACGAGCTGTACGCCCGATTCGCGTTGACATAATAATCAATGCCTTTGATGTTCCGCTATTCGTGCACACACAACATAAATCCTAGCTAAAACATTGTGTATGTATATATGTGTTTTTGTATGTGTTTGTTTCTGTGTGTTGGGTTTAGACGACGACAGTGATATATACTTTGGTAATTAGATTCTACCCCAAAATAACGTCACAAAGAGAGACATTTAGTGCATCATGTTATAATTCAAACATATATTTTCACATAAAAGACAAACATATTCATACAGCATAAATAGCCTACATATAGTATATATTTTCCAACATCACAACATTACGAAATACAAAGAATACACATTTTGTGCAAACTGTAAAATGTGTGTGTTGTTTTTCGCTTTATGTGTAGAGAAGTGTTTTTTTTTGCGTAAATGCCGAAGATGAAGAGAAACATCAAGTATCAAAGGTTACGCACCGGCGCAAGTGTAAGTTATTATGCCACAGACCTCACCACAGACGAGAAACATGAACTTTCTTATATTAGAGGAATCGCGCACCACAGAATGTGTCAAGAAGCATATACGCGTTAAGTCTGACGCGTAGCGGATTTGTGCCTCTTGTGGAGTGCGTTACGCGCAGCAAATGGCGAACACATGTCAAGAGCACTGAATTATGTACATAAATGATATAATATAATATATACCTCTTTATTTATATAATAAGCTATATAAATGCTTTTATGTTTAATGAAACATTATGTTTGGCCACTTAGACAGAGTAAAATGTAAGCAGACAGATAAACGTATTCATTTTATTTAGATATACTATACTTTTATTACAAGACATATTGTATCATTTGCTGTGCAGTTCAAAGTTAAAAAATACAAACAAAAAATCTCAATTTTAAATAATAAATAATAATAATTATCATATAATGATCGTACATTAGTTGCAATTATTTTATAAAATGTGAAAAACAACATTAAAACTATATTTTGTACTTCTTTTGAAATCCAAAGTGGAAATTTCTTTTAACACATTTTAATCAAAAATTATAATTTTTCAGATTTTAATCTTCTTTTTAAAAAGTAAATATTTGTCAGTTTTGAAAGTTATCCAAAAAAATATGGGTATACATAAAAAAAACATAAAAGTTCTAAAGGTAGTCTTATTTGCGCATTTTTATAATCTAAAAAATAAATATATACTAGAGTGCTGTCAGAAAAGACCTTTTTTATATAAAATATTTATTTGCCTTTGTTTCTTCAATAATTGGGCAGAGTATAAAATATATTCAAATTCTATGTATAAAATAATATAATAAATATGTTATAAATGTAAATTAATAGCCTCTAGAGATAGTTAGATTTGGATAAGAATTTCTGGGGCTGATAATGCTGCTATGATATTTCTTACTTTATGCGGTTCGTTGAATCCTTCGCTGTGAAGTAGCGTTACTAGCTGACTTCTTAGAATAGAGGCGTTTGGACATGCGAAAAGGACGTGGTCAATGGATTCATATGCCCCACAGGAGCAGAGTGGGCTGTTCGTTATGTTGAAACGGTGTAGGTGGTTTTTCAAGGTATAGTGGTTTGACGTGATACGGGAAACTGACCTCATCACTGCTCTTCTAATTGTGCCTTGAAACTTTTTAAACCATGCATCCAGTCTTTTTTTGGGGATGATAGAATGGCAGAAGCGACCCAGATCGCCTAAGTCCCATCTTTGCTGCCATTGGATTTTCAGACGGTTCTTCAGCAGAGCAATATAGCTGACCCACTCTGGGCTGTCGGGGAAAATTGGTCTGTTTGTTGTGGCGTCTTTGGCAAGAACATTGTCTCGTTCTGCCCGACGCTATAACGAAATTGCCCGGGGACTGTGTGTGAATATACCTTTTGGCCAGTAATATTGCGGTAGTTTCGGCAGTGAAAATGGAAGTAGGACTTTTTAGACGACAAGTTATTCTGTTTGAGTTATCGATGTATGCAGCTGATCCGATTCCTTCCGCAGTATGTGATCCGTCAGTATAAATCCACGTCGCTTCAGGTTTTGGGAACCTGCAAGAGCGTCTCGCATATACCACGAAATGTGCGGGACATGTATCACTTCGTTTAGTGGACACGGGAACCTCTGTGTCGCCTCTATCTGGAGTATATCTTGGAGAGATGCGATTCGGGGGTGAGAGGGACAGGATTGACTTAGGTTCAATATGCTTGTACGTAGCCAGTTGGAGGGTCCGCCAAGCGCTACACGTGTACTTGTCGTTTAAGTATCTCCAACGTAAGTCGAGGTGCATTACACCCGCAATTGCTTCCAATGTTCCTGTGTGAGTGGAACTCATAAGACCTATACTCACTTTCAGGGCTCTCCACTAGATTCTTTGAAGTCGAGTGCGATGTGTATTAGCTGAAAGAAGGCACTTGAACAATACTCTAGCACTGATCGGATGGTTGCTTTATAGAGTGAAAGAAGTGCCTCCGGGTGTGCATCCCAGCTGGAACAGCTTATTGTTTGCATAAAATTGATCTTTTTCATGCATTTTTTGTTAATGTAGTTCGTGCATTTTTTGTCTAAAATTACACCTAAGTTCTTAAACGAGTATGTTCGGGTTAGAGGAAAGCCGTCCAGCGTTAGTCGAAATAGCAATTTGTACTTGCGTGTAAAAACCATGAAAACTGATTTGGACTGCGATATAGTTAGACCAATGGACTTGTACTGTTAGTTTAGGGTCCCGATTGCTGCCTGTATGTTGTTTTGCATGGCCGTTGTGTCGCTGCCAGATGTGTAGATTACAATGTCGTCGCCATACTGCAATACCTTGATGTGTCTTATGATGCTTTTGCCGATGTCTATGGTGTAGATGTTAAAAAGCAAAGGCGAGAGTGATGATCCTTGGGCTAGACCTTTGTATAGAGTTCGAGTTTCTGTGTGACGCCCGTGAAAGTAAAATAAAAGGCGTCTCTTGGAGAACAGCGTGTTGATAATTTTAACCACTCTGTGCGAGCATTCAATCTTTGCAAGTTTGTCGCAGAGAATATCTATTTGGACGTTGTCGTATGCAGCCGATATGTCCAAAAATACATTCAAACTAATACTCTTGCGAGCGTATATGTTGGCAATATCTGTGGATAGTATGGATATGCAGTCCTGTGTCCCAAAGACTTTCTAAAAACCTAATTGGGAGTGGGAACTCTTTCTGTTGTTTTCAATCCAGTGGTCTAGACGAGTCTGTAAATTTTTTTCGAACAGCTTTCTGACGCACGAAAGCAGACATATTGGACGATATAAAGCCGCTTCTTCTGGGTTCTTGTCGGGTTTAAGGATGGCACTGTTTTGATTGCCATTTGCCGGAGCTCATGATTCGCTGCCGTTGTGACCCTTGTCCGCGAAATCTTCGGGCCATAGAATACAATGACGTGAGAGGGGTGTCTTTCGATAATTTGCTGCAGTATTCCATACACTTTGCTTTTTTGAATTTATTCATTGTCAATTTGAATTTGGCATCGGCTTGTTTGTATGCGATTTATTCGGTCTGTCCGCCGCTTCGTTTAAACTCTGCAAACGCAGTTTTTTTAGCAGTGAACAATATAGACAGCTCGGCGCACCACCATATTTTGGGGACACGAGGGTTGTTTTTGTTATTAGGTGTCTGTGGAGAGGCTGCCCTTGCGCTTTCTAAAATCACGTCTATCAGCTTCTTGTACCTAATTAAGGGATTTTGGTCATTTTAAAGCGTGGACGAAATTTTTTCTTTGATAATGTCGTTTATCTGCTTCGTTCGAATTCCTGTCGTTGGATTTGGAACGTATAAATCGGTTCCAATGCTGTATATCACTAAAATTTGTATGTGATCGCAGTCTTATGTTTCATCTAAGACTTTCTAGGAGCAATCTAGAGCTATGTTGGAGTTAAAAACGCTTATGTCTAGTGCGCTCCCTTAGACTGGAGGGCAGGCGACTCTAGTGACCTCTCCCGTGTTTAGACTGGATATGTGTTGGTCACCAAAGACAGACATTAAAAGCAATGCTCCATCGTTTGAAGTATTGCCCATTGCTGTCCCTTAGCGTTGAAGTTCCCGAGCAGGAAATTAGGGGAAGGGATCTGGTCGAAAAAAATGTCAAAGCCACTTTTAGTCACATTCGTTCTAGCTGGGGGTGGTAGGTAAATGCTAGCTATACTGATATTTTGGTTGCTTGTTCTTATGCTGCAAGCAACACAATCAAAGCTTGATGTAACATCTATTTTGACTGCCTGTATGTAGTTTGCGCTGACATCATCACTAACATCCAGATGCTAGCTACACCGGCCTGCCTAGCGAATGATAGGATTGCATTTTTCAGTTCCTTTACAGAAGTTGATAGTTGATTGATTGAAGTTGTGGCTGAGGGTTAGGTCGATTGAAAACCTGGAGGGGGATGCGATGAAGGTTGCCGTTGTCTCGATTGAACTGGTGTTGGAGACGATGGGGTATTCTCAGATCTTCGTCATTTCGCTGCGAATCGTGCGCGGTTGCCCTCCCTGACAACATGCGCATATGGATTAATCGGACGAGGTGTTATTACTGGCGTTGTTTGTGTTGGTAGTACTTTTTTGGGAAGCGACGAAAACCGGTTGCGTAGTTCGGGAAATTGTGTAGAGTAATCGATGTCGATGTTTTGCGGATTTCTGTTTGCAGCGCGGCAAACGGGAAGCTTCCTTAGCTTTAAAGCTCAGATCGTCTAAACAGGATGAGCAGCGAGTGTTGTTTGGAGCTTTGCATGTTGACGTGGAGTGTTCGGCGGAGCATTTTCCACATTTTTGTTTTCTTCTGCAGAATTTTGTTGTGTGACCAAACTGCTAGCAGTTGTCGCAGAACATAGGTTTTCTATAAAATGGCCGGGAATTTAGACTTCGAAAACAATTTTGACGGTATTGGTATAGGAGTCCTTTGAGAAGTCAGCTGCGATAAGGGGTCCTCGACCATGCTGGTGAGTCGTTCTGCGAACAAAATTGTAACTGGGGGTAGCGCAGCACTAGTGAAGCCACCCTGCCCATGACTTATCGTTAAGATCGCACAAGTCATACCAGTCAATAGCTCCTTCGACTTCAACTTGATCCGCCGGGACGCTAACGTTGTAGTTTCTAAATACTGGGTATGTTGCCAGCGCATTAGCTTCCATAATACATTTAAGAACTACCTTTATTTTGCCTGAACTATGTTTGATAAAATCGTTCGATTTGTATTTCTTATTGATATACTCTGCAGTTCGAATTGGTGCGATTTTTTCGGTTATTTCACGAATTATGACGTAGTACGGGCCCTTAGTATTTGGATATACTGTCTTGCGGGTTAGCGTATTCTCCAGGTTCGATGAATCTGGAATACCTGGCGGCAGAGTGGTGGGTGATTTCGAAAATAGAGGCAGTGTCTGAAGAGAGTAAGGATCAGGGTCAGGGTCGTCATCTTCGTACGTATCTATCATTTTATATGAGTATGTCAACATAGGATTTTTTATTCCTATTCCTATTCCTATTTAATTAAAAAAACTTAGATTTTTTTGTTTTATTGCTATATTTGTTAATTGCTATCATATGATGCGGTTGTGTACCATTCAAGCTAATGGTCGCACTCGCACGCACACGCACACACTTAACGGTTGATTTTATTGGAGTGTCTTTTCACTGGTTATACAGTCACTTTTGACTTGCGAAAATTCCCATTCATGCGCGCATTGTCTTTTATCGATGCGCAACTATATTTTTTTTTAAAATGCGAGGGAAAACGGCCAAACTAAATATTTATGGAGCAAAAACACTGACGATTGTTAACTCTATTACATAACAATACTAATATATAATATAATATAATGTATACAGGATATAAAAGAAAAGAAAAACTTCTAACATTTCAACAGCAACATACAATTAAAAATAAATCTATTATACAATATAATGGAGTTGAAATACTTACATACTAAAACTGTAATTTACAAATAGGGGTGGTCATACATTTTCACTAATATTAAACGCATCAACAATTTAAAAATTAAGATTAGGCCATAAACATCGTAACCTACAAATAAAAAAGATAGATAAATTAGAATTTAGCAGACGCAGCACAACACACATAAAAAAAATTAAGACATCATAATTGCACCGAAATAAGAAATAACAAGTAGAGTTAAATAAATGATGATTATAACGAGCAAGCATAGGTTAAAAACAGAAATAGGTAATAGTAACATAAATAATCATGGATCAAGCAGAAATAAATCAGTGTAAAAACAAAATAGATTAAAATTATTATAGCAAAGTATAGGTTAATTCAAAAATGGTTAACAAAATTATTTTTTTTAGCTTGACTGTGTGTTTCAGTATAAATATAATTAGGTGTTAAAGTGGGTAAATTACGGTTACAAAAATGCCGAAGGCAAGCCTTTTTGAATTTAGAAACATTACTTATTCTCTTCATTAGCATAGGAAGCGAATTCCAAAGGGTTATTCCATGGATGAAAAATGCATTGTCCATAGATACGGTGAGACGTCTAACTTCTACAAGATTACGAGTTCTACGCGAGGTAGAGAACTTCATTTTTTTAAATAGGTAAATAGGTTGCTTAGCAGTAATAATCTTATGCAATGCCAGACATAATCTATAATCATAGAAGTTAAACAGTGATCAACCAAAGATCGCGTCAGTATGCATGGAGATGTGATCGTATCTTCGCAGTTTTAAAACAAATCTAAGGCATATGTTAAAAGCTACTGTAAGTTAGCGTTTAGAATCATAAGTCATAGATGTCATATCAACTTCACCATAATTTAAAAGGGTCTTCACAAGGCGTCGACGCAGATTCTGTGGACTGACATGTGAGACCTTCCATAATCGTCTCAAGCCTCCATAAACCTTACCGCAAACAGAGTTAACATGATCAGACCAAGTTAATGTTTTATTAAATACAACACCAAGGTTAGTAATTTTAATTGAGTGAAAAAACAGTAACATAGCCAACTTAATAGCTGACCAGTGAGAGTGGATAAAAGCTGACTTGGAAATGTAAATCGTCTGAGTTTTCTAAGGATTTAATCTCAAATTATTGTCCTCAGACCATCTTTTTATCCTGTCCAGCTCAAATAGTCTATGTTATATAGCTCGTTTTTCAGAGAGTAAATTATTACGTAATATGGATGTTAATTTGATCTTTCATCATCCTTTCCAAACATTTAGAAAGTTTCGGCAAAATGCTAATAGGTCTGAAGTCGTTGAGGCATTTTAGCCAAAGAAATCACTAGAGCACGTTTCCAAGATCTAGGAAATGTTGAGGTAGTAAGAATGTAGTTAAATAAGTGACAAAAAATTGGTTAAATCCATGGAATAATAATTTTCAAGAACTTTAGCGATATTCCATAACACCTATGACATTAGATTTTATAAAAAGAGTGATTGTAGTACGTTTTCAGGAAAAACATGTTTTTTATTTTTTTTTATTTATTTCAGCATTTTATTTTTATATATAAAAAATTGAAGAGTTCTTTGATCACAAAACCAATCATTTGACTTCGATGCTTGTGATTGATGCACGTGGATGGTATCTATCTGGCCAGCTCTTATTCTCCACGTTACACACTGCTGGTTTCTTACTTTTAAATTAAAGATGACTGCTTAACT
>JAAAKO020101260.1:0-21651 GCA_010015015.2 Bolitophila cinerea
CTTTTATTTAACAAAAACACAAGAGAAGAAGAGAGAAAAGAGATTTTGGGAGATTTTTACAAGGTATAGTTTGCCTGCCACCCGATCGGACAGACAAACAGCAAACACACTCGTTCCTTTATATATATTATTGATATATACATAAACACTACACATTATTTTAATAGGATCACAGTCATTGAATAAGCTATCGTATATTTATTTTAGAGAGCTAATTTTGTTTCTTAGTATTTATTTTATTTTAAATAAGTTCAAATTATTATTTGATTGTTAAATATTTTACACGATTTACTTCCCAGAACTATGAGTAATTAAATAAATGTGGTACCAAGTCTGAATGATTTTTTTGATAAAGTTAAATGTGCCAACGCTTCGGAAGCCAGCCTGAGCCATTTTTTTATTACTTTCGAAGTTTAGTTTGAATAGGTTTTCATCTTATTAAAAAAAAAATCAGAAAACTTTTACATTTTTCATACTCATGTTTTTTTTACTATTTTTTTTAAGACTACTTAACAATCACTGTTTTTAAAAAAAACGCAAAAATTGCGTGCTATGTAGAGATAATATAAACATTCAGCTCATTATTACACATGGATTTATATTTGTGTACATGACACATTATTGATTTAATAACACTGTTTATAAATAATTCACTATCGCAAATAACATAAACATACATACAAACTCTCTTACACACACACACACACACACAAGACTGCCGGTTGTTATAATGGAAAAGACGTGAGTGTGATGTTATCTTTCGTTACTACATTTTTTATGTTTACTTTTAAAATACAATACACACGATCGGTTTGTTGTTATAAATAAAAGAAAACACATCGAATGCATTTTAAACGTGTGTTTGTGTGTTTCAATGTGTATGTGCTTATGCACTTGTTGTTGAATCAATACGCCACCGAAACGGATCTCAACTGCGTGCTTTCGGACGGATCATATACACAATTCAAATATTAAATAATAAACGGTAACTATTATTTACTCAATGGCATGAGAGATACACATTATGTAATTACGTTTGATAAGATTAGCAGTTTGTTTGTTAATTGTAATATATATAATATATATTTAATCAAGATCAATGCACTTACTTTACAGTAATTTTGATTATTCGGAAGATATAAAAAAAAATTATTCACAGAAATATTCATACAATACATCAATTGATTCTAATCGAATTTCAAAACAATTATGTCAACGAAAGTCATTTCAAATAATTCACTCCATAAGTACCGAATTCCTATTACGTAAAACAATTTGTCTGTACTTTTGACCCTTTCTGTATACACAAACAACGAGTAATTTGTTCTAATTTGATATTTATATTTATTATTTAATGGGACTTGATAACACGACTTATCTTTAAAAGCATACATACATCGTTTCATATATGTATGTAATGAATGTATATTTGTATAAATTGTGTATAGTGTGTGACCATAACCATGTGTGATTGTGCCCACATATACATATAAAATTCTCATGTATATATGTCTAAATGTAATGTATCTCTTCGATAGCCGGCATCGTCTGCATCGTCAGCACTCAGCTAACATATGAATGCGTAGTTTACGTTTACAGCATTGATTACAAGTTATTTTGAAATGTACACACTTCTCGCCAGGCACGCGCTAACATAATAATGAATTTGTATATTTTCTTGCGGCTTACGTGTAAATGATGTATACGCTTTGCGTATAGTATTTTGTTACTAGCAAGTGCGTCGGTATCCTGTCGAAAATCTTAGTTTTAAATTAGAACGAGAATCTATATTGGTTATGCAAACATTTTAACCTTGATCGGAATGACCACACCTAAAGATTTGAAATTGTACGTCTACTTTTAAATGATCGTACAGAGCAAACAATGGTATATATAGGTTAAAAATGTATATATTTAATTCTTATTTTATTTATTATGCAAAAAACGTATATAAAAACAATTTTACTTAATTAGCACCTTTAAAATGCTTTTTTTAAAGAGGCATCTTTGTTAAACATGACTAATATTATATAACAAATAAAATTTTATGACTGTTGCTGAAGTTATATTTTTGTTCAACTAACATAGTTAAAACTATTTCTATTATTATTTTTCTGTAGTTATAATGTGTGGATTTTTTATAAATTTTACACTATGTTTTTATTTATTGATACATTTTATAAACTTTTTATACTTTTGTATTAATAAATTATATTATAAATTGTTTGTTAAATTTTATTTGCAAATCTGCTAGTGCCCTAATGGTTATTTTGTCAAAACTTACAATACTTATTACATTATTGGGGCTGGATTTTCGAGTGAAACCTACTTTTCACGAGGCGTATATCTAAATAAAGATTATTTTAAATTATACAATTCAGAGATACTGCTCGTAAAAAGTAGGCTTTAACTTAAAATTCAAGGCCAAGCTAAACAAGCAAAAAACTCACAATAAAATTATACAAGCAATGCAATAATTATGTTAGTATTAGAAGTTGTAGAATGTTTAAATATCAAGGACATAGAAATGCGACATTTTTTTTTTAAAGTTTTTTTTTTCACAAAACAATGTATTTTGGGGCTTTACTAGGTGTGTTATCTTTATGTTATCCTATAAAAAATATGGCGAATAACGGCAAAGATTCTAACTTTCTTATTTTCTAGGTGAGCTAAAATATTGATCATCAACTTATCACTATCAACCAGCATCTACCCAGATCATTAGAACACGGTTTTTAGTATACAGTCGTTGAATTATATAGGAAACATTTGACATAATTACCAAACTATTCTATTCGTACCAACCAATTGAGTTTGGTTTAAAAACGTGGCGTAAATACACTGATGTTCGCAAATATTTCAAAAGAGTACAAGATTACATCATAAAAGATATCAAATCAACTTGAGATTTTACCCGTGTGCTACTTATAATAAACCTGTATATTCTATGTTATTTTGTTTAATTGTTTTTAAGAATCACACATGCCTATGTTTTTTGTATATTGAAAAATCCAGTTGACCTAAATAAATGCACTTGTATTGGTAATATTAATAATTGCATTTAGAAGAATAAAATCTAAGTGTATTCAATAAGTCTATACCTATAGTAAAATAAAGAAAAAAATCTTTATGCTAAAAACATCCGACTAATTATACATATTTTAGCTTGTCTATACTTAATAATTCAAAACTTGATAAAATGTCAAATTTAATTAGAAATTAACTGAAAATTAAATATTTAGCGTAGTGAAAGAAACAATTACCAAAAGGTTTATACAAATAATTTAAAGGAACATCAAGTCGCAATCTGTGCACTTGGCTTATAATAAATCAACCTTATTATTTAAATTAAAATAAAATAAATATATTTTTTGAAAATTTCAATTTTTTACAAATATTTTATTTAGTTTCAGAATTATATTTTAATAATTTTAATTTGTTTAAGGATATTAATCTTTCCATTCATTAAGGGCGTCAACCTTTGAGATTTACATATATAAATTTTTTCAGCTGTAAAAATAAAATTATAAAAATTGGTAGTTTAAAAAAGGAAATTAACTTGGCCAAGTTGAAAATTGGGCTTGTTCACTATTATATATACAAAATTACCATTGTTGAATTGACTAAAATGTCCAAAAAAAATGCAAACCAAATCATCCACTATGTCCACATTATGCCCCACAGATTAAAGAACATTTTTTTGAAAAACTTATCAACATAAAATTATAAACTCACTGCAACTCCTTTTCGGTATTGACAAATCCAATTTCAACATTGTATTGCAATGCAGAGCAATTTCGTGTGCCCGCAGGCTGATTATTAGAATTTAATTAAAACTATTCTCAGTTTTACAGTTTCCAGTTTAACCTAATTTCTATACAAACTCTAATTGCTTGTTTCTCTCGCACGAGTACGCAGCGTCGATGCAACGCAACGCTGCGGTGAAGCTGTTTACAAAACAATTTACGATGACGGCAAATATAATATTGAGTTGTCCTAGATCTCAAAACTGCGAGAGCCTGCAGCATCGTTTTAATTGCACTTTTCAAGTTTACGTCGTAAGCGCTTGCGACGCGCGATTGCGATGCGTCATGTTTCTCATAAGATCATCAGTGCAGTACTCGTGAAATAAAATAATATACAATTTCTGTTTGTGTCTGTTGTGTGTGTACGTATGTTGTACATCATTTCACAAGTTATTGTTAAAAATGAAGTCCCGAGTGACTATAATGTTGACGAGCGACGAACGACGGACTCACGCGCTATAAATTTATAATGTATTCAATTATTTATGTATGCTCACTTGCTCACACTCACATATAACAATAAATATTGTAACGGGTTTTTCAGAGCAAACATAAAACCGAGCATAAACCAACAAAATAGAATTGTCTATGTGTATGTGAGTTTGTATAAAAGAGAATAATCTTTTGTAAAGGGAAATGCATTTTATGCTCAGCATCATGAATGCATTTTGTGTAAAAGATAACCAGTTGTACAGAATATATATAAAATATAAAATATCTGTAAATGTATTCGCATTTTGTTGGCAGAACATTATCTGTAATTTTATCATGTTATGGTAGCTATTAGGCATTCTTACAAGCAGCACATCAAGAAAGCGGGAAAAATACCAAAATACCCGTTTTGTTAATTTATATGTATTCACGCATGAAAGAATATAATTTAATGGAGTGAACCTATTAACTGCGAGTCTTTTTGAAAGCACCTAAATATCGCTAAGATTATTGCTGTTGGTAGAATCATTTACGCAAAAATTGCCTAAAGCTTATAGCATAATGTTAATGTGGTCATTAGAATTGTTTTTATGATTACAGATAAAAACGATTTTAACCGAAATGATTTTTATGATGACAATTTGTGCTACACTAATTCCTTGTTGAATAATGTCAAATACGATCAATTTTGTTAATTTTATTAAATGTTTTACATAATACAATTTATTTAATTAATTTTTGGGTGACCCACATCAGGGAATAATCTGCGTCACCTTTCGATAAATCTACATAAATAGCTTACGCAAAGTCGTGCGAAATGAATACGTATAAACAGAGTTGTATCCACGATTACAGAACAGCATATACAAAATTATATAATTTATACTATACATACATTTCCTATTGATTTTAGTTTACGCCACACATTCTGGTTGTTATTCCGTTGGCAGTTCAGCGAAATTATTGCGCGTACGGTGACGCCATGTCGACTAGACTCACACGCGTCAGTAGTACACATAGCACAAACTCACTGTTCAGTGTACGCACAGACCGACAATTATTGTCACTTATTTAATTAGCCAAGCAGAAATCCCTTCTGACTACCTGAATTACATTTAAAAAAAAAACTAAATGTTTTTCCTTGTATATGCCGCACAGCAGTAAAAGTAATGCACGCTAGGCACCTGTATGCCTGCTTATTTATTAATTTTTCGACCGTTGTTCGCATTGGTGTGGCATTATTATTTTAATTAAAACTCGGTGGTTGTTCTACTTACCATGTATTTTAGTTATATATATATATATAGTATCTTGAACTGTATGGGAGCTGTTTCGATTATATTCTATAAATAGATGCACTATTTTTGCCATGTTTTACGAACGCGTTGAGATTGCACAGAAAATCTATAAATGCGACATTGTATTATTTTCTTCGTTTTATACCATTAAAATAGGTAACAATTGTTTTCTGCCTGTTGAATTCAACAGGATTTAGTTTAATTATTTTCTCTTGCATATATAAACCTGTGCATAACTATATTTTTTATAATAATATTACAACAACAACAAAATCGTTTTTCTGTATTAAAATATACTTCCATTTAAATTGTCTGCTGACTTGCAATCTGCGTTGAAATGAAGCTCAATTCAACAAAAGATCACTTTGCTCCGGAGCGACTATAAACTAATTAACGGAGGAAATTCAATTACGTCGAAATTGCTATCTCTTTGGTGAAGCACTTTACGTTGCAAGAATCACCATTTATGCTACCGATGCTCTACGTTTTATTATTTTTTATATATATTATTGCATATATGCAGATATTTACAGTTAGGACGTTTTTAATTTTCTCTTTCCTTTTTTTGTATTTCAGCTAAATCATGCCAGCTGAATCGATTAAAACGCCGGTTCCGTCGGCCCCAGCGGAAGCTAAAAATGTGCAAAAAAAGAAGCCGGTTGCCTCAGGAGGCAAGGCAGCGTTAGCAAAGGTCACATTGTTGGACGGTTCCGTTCTGGACGTTTCCATTGATGTATGTCAAAAATACATGAAACATCAACACTTTATTACTATAGGAAATGTTTATGTTTACAGCGAAAAGCTAAGGGGAAAGACCTGATCAACTCGATATGTGCTGGACTAAATATCATCGAGAAGGACTATTTCGGTCTCTTATATACGACCGCTGTGGATGCCCGCGTCTGGCTGGATCTCGATAAACCAGTGACAAAATTCTTCAAAACCGATCCGTGGGTGTTGCAATTTGCCGTTAAATTCTATCCTCCCGAGCCAGCTCAGCTACAAGAGGACATCACACGGTACCATCTATGCCTGCAGGTACCGTTCTAATTGTCTCTAAATTAGTTTTTTCCTAAGTCATTTTGGTTGTCTGCAGGTTCGCAACGACATTCTGGAATGCCGTTTGCCGTGCTCTTTTGTAACGCACGCTCTGCTCGGATCGTACCTGGTGCAATCCGAACTTGGGGACTACGAACCCAACGAACACAAAGATCGTCAGTACTTGAAAGAGTTCAAATTCGCTCCAAGTCAAACGCCCGAGCTCGAAGACAAAGTAATGGATTTGCATAAAACGCACAAGGGCCAGACACCAGCAGAGGCTGAATTGCATTACTTGGAGAACGCTAAGAAATTAGCCATGTATGGAGTGGATCTTCATCCGGCCAAGGACTCTGAGGGTGTGGACATCATGCTTGGTGTGTGCGCCTCTGGTCTGCTTGTGTATAGAGACAAGTAAATACTTTAAATCTTCAAAATAGTTCTATAAATTAAATTATCGTATTATTAAAATATAGACTTCGCATCAATCGTTTTGCGTGGCCAAAAATTCTGAAAATCTCATACAAACGCCACAATTTTTACATTAAAATTCGGCCGGGTGAGTTTGAACAGTACGAGTCCACAATTGGGTTCAAGCTGGCCGATCACCGTAGTGCTAAGAAACTGTGGAAAGCTTGTGTAGAACATCACACATTCTTCAGACTGATGACACCGGAACCCAACGAGAAGACTGGACTCTTCCCGAAGCTGGGCTCGAAATTCCGGTATTCTGGTCGCACAATGTACCAGACAAACAAAACACCAGTCGATCGACCGGCTCCGCTCTTTGAACGCAGTCTGACTGGCAAACGACTGACTAGCCGCAGTATGGACGGTAATATCGAAGCATATTTCTGTTGTGAAAATCAATAAACATTCATATAATTATCCTAACCACGTGCAGCTCTCGCCCTTGAAAAAGAAAAGGAGAAGGATGCCAACAAACGACACACAATGTCACATCCACCCGATCACATCCCCGAGCTAGATTCTCCACGTCAATCACGCAGCCCCATTAAAAAGGATAAAAAAGAAAAGGTAAGTCAGACACACAGTAAATTTAATAAAACAAACAAACATCCTATTTTGATTAATGTGTAGATAAGATGGCACCGTTGGTATCATAACAATATATATATACTCGTATATATGAAAATCGTTTCTCATAATTAAATCTCATTTCTCATAACAACATCAATCTATACTCACACTTACACAATATATATACATACTAATTCAGCTGAAGCGAGAATCGAGTACTGGAACGGCTTCACAGTCTTCCCAGAGCTCTATAGAGGGTGAATATGAAACATCCGGAACTAATGTCACTACAGCCCAGGTTAACACACACACTCATTGCCATTTTGACTAGTTTTGTATTTTTTTTTTGCGCACGCTATATTGATATAACTAATTTTAGTTGTTTACTAGGTATATAATTGTATTTATAGTTGTTTTTGTTACATTTAAGTTTATTCTGTTTCCAAAAATGGCTCACATTTGTGGTAAACTATATTTTTCGTTGTCTTCAAGTAATTTGAAAATAGATTTAAATTAGTTCAGGTTATTGTTTTTTAATTACATTATGCTTTTTACTTGTAATTTGTGCTTCTTTTAAGTTTGATCTTATTTTATAAGTATTCTTGTTAAATAATAATAGTAATTATATTATGCAATATTATAAGTTAAATATTATTTTTATATTGCATGCCATATTGAAGTTTTTTACGCAGTTATATATTTATTTATTAACATTTATTTAACTGTTTTTTTTATTGTTCAGAAGCCGATTGGAGGCGTCGCCGTTTTGCCAATTGGTAAAAAAGACAAGGAGAACAAAAATAATGATACGTTAAATGGTAAGTTTGCTGTTGTTGTTTTAAAAAAAAAAACAAATTTAATAAATATATTTTATTAAAAATAGGAAGCGAAACTGACCCTAACGATACACTAAATACATCTGATGAGAAATCACCCACAGGCAAACGAAAGGTAGGTTTTTAATCATACATTCGAAGCATGGCCTTGCATTATTCTTGAATTACGTTATATTGATTATCAAGATATTTTATCTTCACTTTGAAATTAAGATAAACGTAGAATTTGTGATAATATCTTGAATGTTGAGTAACGAGCTATACATTAAATTTAGAAGTATTCCGTTTTGAATGCTTAAAAATATCCCAAAATTTATAATTCTTAGAAGTTTGATTATTTTTGTGTTTTATATCGTTTTCTTTTTGTTTATTTCCTATTTTCCCCAAAGGGTGGTATTTTCTCATCTGGTCGAAAATCGCCAAAAGACAAGGAGTCGAAAGACAACAAGAAAACGGCAGTTGCTGTGGCCAATCTGTCGCCAAATAAAAGCGGTGCTGATAAAAATTCTAAGCAGCAAGAACAGCTTGCTGGGCACACCAAACCGTACGAATACACTGATCAGGACGTGAACACAAGTCCTACACGCCGTAACTACGCCCCAGGTGGTTTTAGGTACGACGAGAATCCCGATTCACGTAATCGCGATTCAGAGAACAGTCAATTGAGTCCGAACTCTCAAGCACGTCGTGCCACGGGTTTGGCATTCAACTATGCTCCAGGCGAGGAAGATAAGCTTAAGCAACAGGCGGATAGGCTTAAGGCCGGTGAACTGTCACCGAAGAGCAAGGACCGTCAAGCCAAGGGTGATGGATTCGGAATTAAAACATCTCCGGCCAAATCTTACTCGCCTAACAGTGGCGTTGCTCTACAAACACCGGGAACACCGGGCTCTTATCGAGCATACGATCCGTCTTCAGCATTTTTGGACGGTGAACGATACAATACACAGATTCCAATTGGTACTGGTGCTAGTGCTGAGCCACGCAAGAAACGCGTTAAGATTCTTGTCATTATCTCCAAATATGATCCCAAAACGAAACGCATTGACTCTGCTAATGGTACTGTGGAACACTCTACCGGTATTTTGGACACCGAAACCGGTAAGATTGAGTCCAAATACGGAGTAATTGATCCTAAGAACGGAACAGTTGAAGCCCTGGATACCCGAAGTGGTAAAACTGAACTATATCAAGGCACCGTTGACACAAAATCCGGTAATCTGCATCTTACCTCAGGCGTTTCCGATCCAAACTCTGGCCAGATTGACAACAGTCTCGGTCAAATTATTTGCATTGCTCCCCAAGATAGTCCTGTCGTTGAAATTACAGCTATTACTGGTAAGATTGATGCTAACACAGGCAAAATCGACACTGTTAATGGAGAGATTGAACGCACTCGTGGTGTTCTTAATATTAAAACGGGACTTATTGACACAAAGTATGGTCAGATTAATCCCAAAACAGGTGAAGTAAAGGCAGTTGATGTGAAATCTGGTAAGACAACCAATCGACCAGCCAAGTTGGATCCCGTTACTGGTCACATCACCATTAGTGGAGGTGCCATTGACCCTAAGACCGGTAAGCAGGACAATGAGTTGGGACACCTTATAGCTATTGGAGCTCAGATTGATCCAGTTGTTGAGGTTACTGCATTGTCTGGCAAGCTAGATGCCAAGAAGGGAATCATCGATCCTAAAACACTTACTATTGAGAATTCTACCGGTCAAGTTGATCCAAAAACAGGAAAAATTGATACAAAATACGGACAATTCAACTTGGTTAAGCATACATTGGTCTCGGTTGATCCTAAGTCAGGTAAAACGGAAGTCAAAGATGTTAAAATCGATCCGATTACCGGACAGATTCAGGTGAAGAACACTGTCAACCCAAAAACGGGTAAACCTGAAAAGGACTATGGTCAGATTATTTCTCTTAAGATCGTACACAAATTGTTTGATCCAGCTACTGGACAGGTTCTGTCATCTGCTGATGGAAAGGACATTGTAGTTGATCCAAAAACAAATCAAATTTGGATTGCCGGACGCAAAGACCCCAATACTGGCGAAACAATTTATGCATCGTCTCAAATCGACCCGAAAACAGGATTCGTAGTATCAATTTATGGATATCTAAATCCGAAAACAAATGAGATTGAAAAACAGACCAAACTGGATGGTAACCTGATCAAAATCGATCCGGCTACTGGACAAGTTTACACCGCTACAGGTGAAATCGATGAGGTTTCTGGGGAGCCATTGTTTGCCTCTAGCCAGTTTGACCCCGACAGCGGTGACGTGTACACGAAAATTGCAAGGGTTGAACCAAAAACGGGTAAAATTGTCATTGTTAGATTCACGCCGATTACAAAGAAAGACGTTGGAACAATTCTAGAAGACTCTGCAACTTTGCCCTCTGCGGCTAAGCAACAGCAGCAAGCAAAACAGGCCGAAGCTATTGCTGCTGCTGCTGCTTTGTCTTCTGCGGCCGCTGCAGCCAGTGCGGCAAAATCATCAGCTGTAAAAACACCACAAGCACCTCGCACTGCTACCGCTAGCGATGCATTTATTCCCGTTCCAGCTCCAGAACAACAAGCTGAAAATCCTCTTGTCGAAATCATTACTCTGATTGGTAAGGTGAATGAACAAACAGGTAAAGTTGACCCGAAAACTGCTCACATCGAACGTACGCGTGGCTTAGTAAATCTTTCGACTGGTTTCGTTGACACTAAGTACGGTCAAATCAATGCAACCACTGGTGAAGTTCGCATTACAGATTCACAGACTAAAAAAACGATAACCAAACAAGCTGCTGTTGATGCGTTAACCGGACAAATAACAATCGCTGGTGCCATCGATCCCAAGACAGGCAAACAAGATCCTACTCTCTCACAACTCATTACATTTGGCTCAGAGATTGACCCAATTGTTGAGGTGACAAGTATCAGTGGAAAATTCGATGCCAAGAAAGGAATTATCGATCCGAAATCGGCAACTGTTGAAAAAACCGTCGGTACACTGGATAAGGAAACTGGTCGCATTGAAACTAACTACGGTCAATTTGATTTAAAGACAGGACAGATTACATTCAAGAATCCAAAAACTGGAAAGTCCGAAACGAAGGAAGCAAAGGTAGACGCAACAACTGGACAAGTTCTGTTGAAAAATGAAATTAACCCTAAAACCGGAAAACCAGAAAAAGACTACGCCCGCATTGTTTCTCTTCGAATTGTACATAAGAAAATCGATCCGCGCACTGGCCAAGTAATCACACAAACTGAGACCAAAGACATTATTGTTGATCCGAAGACAAATCAATTGTGGGTACCAGAAGGAACCGATCCTATCACTGGAGATACAATCTACACTTCATCACAAGTCGACCCAAAAACTGGATATATTATAACATTGTACGGCTACCTGAACTCGAAGACGAATAATATTGAAAAACAAACTTCGGTAGAATCAAATGTGATTAAGGTCGATCCAACCTCTGGGCAACTGTTTACTGCCACTGGAGCTGTAGATGAGGTTTCCGGTGAACCGTTGTACGCTGCCTCTCAGATTGATGCCGAAAGTGGTGAAGTGTACACTAAAGTTGGAAAAATCGATCCCAAAACTGGAAAACTCATTTTGATTAAAATTATCCTGTTGACTCGCAAGGACCAGCAAGGCCGTCCACAAGAAATTGATCCAAGCACATGCGATATTGATCCAGTTTCCGGACGCGTTCAAAATATTTTCAACAAAACGGTATACGTGTACAACATGGTCGATCCAATTACTGGTGAAATAATTCAGGTTGATCCAAACGATCCTCGAGTGGCTGGAGCCCGAACGACTGTCACGCAAACCATGACCTTGACCGGTGAGATTGATGAAGTGACTGGACGCATTAAGACGGAGTACGGTCACATTGATCCGGATACCGGAGACATTGATCCGGCAACGGCAGTCACTGATCCCGTCACTGGGAAACTGATTCTTAACTATGCACAAATTGACCCAAGCCATTTTGGAAAGCAAGTAACGGTAACCAAGGAAACAGTTCCTCTGTCTCGAGACCAGTTCTTTGACGGAATCAAGCACCTGGGCAAAAATGCGTTGCGACGAGATTCAGAAGCAAGCTCAGATGATGATGTTGCACAATATGGATCGGACGTAGCTTACGGATCGAAAAATGGCAAGATTGGAAGACCTGTGAATACACCAACGGTAGTGAAGACGACCACGAAGCAGGTGTTGACTAAGAACGAAGACGGTGTCACACACAATGTAGAAGAGGAAATTCGAAATCTGGGTACTGGCGAGGTGATGTTCTCGACACAGGAACACAAGGTACGATACATTTCATTCCCAATCAAACGCATCACTCACAGACATTCCCATTAAAACAAATCATCCTTTTTCCTTTTACTTTCTACCTATTCTTCTCTTTTCCTTTTTATTATCCAGGTAAGAGTTAACTGTAACTGTGTTGTAATTGTTTTTCGTGTTTCATTTGCGTGTGTTTTGCCCATTTTTGTTTTTGTTGTAACACATAAAATCATATTCCCAAGTTGTTTTTTTTTGTATTTTTTAACCCCAAATCATGACACTCGTATACCTAATCAGGCTGATGCACCATTGGACGATACATCCGGTGCTTATGTAACAGCTACGGCAGTTACTACACGAACGGCAACCACCCACGAAGACCTCGGTAAGAATGCCAAGACACAGCAGCTGGAAGAGAAGACAGTAGCCACCACCACAACGCACAACCTCAATCTTAATCGACAGGAGCAGCGCGTCGTAACACAAGAGGTTAAAACGACTGCAACCGTCACGAGCGGTGATCAGGTATGGTTAAACAACACACATCTTCTAGTTTTCGCCTTTCATGGAATGTTGAAGTGTGAAGCTAGTCGACTTTAGATTATTTGTTTTTTTTTTCCCGCATGATTGCATTTTGCCTGTTTTTTTGTTGTTTATTATAGTTTAATCGGAGAGATAGTATATCCTCGACTAGTTCCGGTGATTCCGGAACACCTATTGATGGACCTTACGATAGTTCGTTGACACCCTCTATTAAGGTTTGTGTGAGCTTGCTGCTTTTTATTATATTTTCAAAGAACTTACTGTATACAAAATTAGGAGTTCAACAAATATGAGTTTTGAAATGCAAAATATTCATCGCTAAATAATCAAATGTTCAGCAAATCCAAACTCAACATATAATCTTCAAGAATTTTAAAGCATTTTGAATATATTGACCCATAGGATGACGCAAATGCTACTTCCACCTCCCACGTAACCTTTGAGCCGAACAGCGAACACCATGTAGTACTAGGCGAAAACAGCCCCGGATACACTGCGGATGGAGAGATTATTTCATCGCAAACAGTCAGCAGTAAGACCAGAACCGTCGAAACAATTACGGTAAGCCTTTACACTAAAACTTTTAGTTTTGCGATAGTTGATATTTATGGGTTTTTATTTAATCTTTAGTACAAAACTGAACGTGATGGAATCGTGGAGACACGAGTGGAACAAAAGATTACAATCCAATCGGATGGAGATCCAATTGATCATGACAAAGCACTGGCTGAAGCTATTCAGGTTTGTGCCATATCTCATAATTATATAAATAAAAAAGCATTATTAAATAACTGAAAATCATTTTATTGGGTTCAGTTTATTGTATACATTTTTTTGATTGCACAATTTGAATGTAGAATAGAAACAACAAATTGCGTGTGTATTTTATGATTGTCCGTAACATTATGTTCTATTTTCCAATAGCAATTTGTGGCCGACTCAGGCATTACCGCCTTGAGCAAGAATTTCGGTACATAATTCATGACAACCTCCAATTTTTTCTATACATATATACATATCAAATGTCTTCCCTGGCAAGTACTTTTCAACACAAAATGTGGTAAACTCAGCTAGTTTAAATAACAATCACCTGGAAAGCGTGTTTTTGTTGTTATTTCTTGTGTGACTTTCCTAGTGATCCAATGTATTCATATTGTTCTTAAAAAATATTGTTCATTTAAAACCACTGCCATATTTTCATTCATTAACCTACTATACCTATTTCACGATTGGTTGAAATCTTCTATAACACACACAAATGCATATACATTGTTTCCTATCTTGTGGTATCAGACAATTAGTTGAAGAACATTTGTATATACAAAATTACTCGAGATTTGTTCTTAGCTAGAGCTTTGTGTGTGTAGTGCAATGACTTTAATGATTGGCCCACACGCTTGGCAATAATTATGTAGACATTCACACAAACTGTCTGTATTTTATGCGACAACTTAAGTTACATTATAATTCTAATACCGTTTTAAATCAATCACAGGAAGCGACCGCCATGAACCCAGACATGACAGTGGAGAAAATCGAAATCCAGCAGCAGACTCAGTAAACGTGAGCTGACTTTTGGAAACAATGAAAATTATCCTTTAAGATGCCTTTGAGGACAAGAAATTTGCTGTTTAATATTTTACAAACTAAATGTTAACTCTTTAAAACAAAACAAAAACTTGAAATTCACCCCCTCCAGAAATAATTGCAAATGCATTCGCAAACGGTCAATATGTGATATCATTTCTATGATACTCAATTAAATGACTGCAAATCGCTTTCAAAGTAAAAAACTTAAAATTGAGTGTGCAAAAATAAATTAAAAGAAAATTGGTGATAATCGTCCAAGTAAACTCGGTTATTAATTTAAGATTTCAACAACAAAATTGAAGTACCCAAGTGTTCAAAAAATCTAAACGTAGACGGTCATTTTTACAACCATTCTCTAGCTTTTTCATTGGTTTCGAAAATTTTGAAATATTTTTCTACATTTTTACAATGTATTTTGAACTTCTAAAATCTTACATTCAACTTTTACCGTATGTAAATTCGATTTTAGTTTTATTTAGTATCTGGCATAATTGCGCTTTTGAGAACCGAGTTAATTTTTTATACACTTGAATTGTCATTTAATGTTTTTGTACTTTTGTTTATTATCTTTATCACTAACGACGCGAATCTCTCCGCATTTATTCTTAGTTTGTAAAACAACAAGAAAAAACACACAAACACACAGACACACAGCAAACAACTTGAAGCAAAGCTTTTAGTTGTATATTACATATTTATATTATTTTCATTTATTATATTTTCTTTTTTTATATTTTTTTACATTCCACACAAACAATACAACTCCATACGTACTGGAACATTATTATTTTCTTTGTTTATTTAGTTATGTATATATTTTTATTGCAGAGTGCTATTTAAATATATTTTAAACATATGACATTTCTGGATTTATGTTAAAAAAGTAAAGTTTATTTTATGATTTTGTCAAACCGATTCTATGTGCAAAACTAACAATAATAAAATTATATCAACAAATAGAGTTTTATAAACACATTTGAATACATGTATAGTATATATTTATATATATATATATATATATTTATAAATATAATTTAAAATGTTTTTTTTATTTTCGGTTATCATAGTCTATAATTAAGAAACCCTGCTAAATATTATAAGCTTAAGTTTTTTTCCAGGCACACACTAAATAATGTTGAATATCTTGAAATTCTCTTTTTGCATCACACATACACACACAAAAATATATATTAGAATTTATGTGTTTATTATATAGAAATAAAAATTATATGCTTAAAATCTACTTGTTTCTATTGAATAACGAATGCAAACCTATAGTTTTTTGGTTTACTAATTTATTTTTTTTACAATATCTTTATACGTTTTCTAGTATAGATATTAAATATTTCCGATTCTTTGGAGCGCATCCCTGGCAGCTTCTGCCATTGTGTGTTCACTAGATCCTATCGGTTCCATCGATAATATCTGCTCGCTTTCTCGCAGCAACTTAACAACCTCACGCAGTCTCTTCTTCAAATCGTTGTTGGTTATCTGCTGTGCCTCGTACAGTCGTGTCGCTTGAATCATTACTGGGGCATGCAATTCGTACATAACCACACCTTAGCAATAAAAAAACGCAAAAATTATAAACAATTACAAACAGTAACAAAAAAATATACCTCTTAGCTTTGAAAGTCCCGGTTCCAGCAGGTCTATGACACGAAGTATATCGCGACAATACTCTTCTTTGCAGTGTAGCTGTTCCACAGACAATTGATGTATCAAATAACCTTCGGAGCGACCGTACAACTGAAACAGGGAATGTTTCGCACAAACGCACAGGTAATGATTTTTATGGAACACATTTCGGTATTTGTCCAGGAATGACTCAAGGGCAGGCACATCGTTACTGTCGATTGAGTCCAATTCTTTGAATACAGTGTCCACCAGCAAATGCATTGACTGACCGGTTACAATGTACTGACATGTACGACACTTCCATGCGGCATCCTGATCGAGTGGATTCGTGGACATAATCAAACCGCCGTTTTTGCACTTGGGACACTGAATGGCACTTGAGTAAGTGCCTAGCTCCGTAGGATCGGTACAGCGTTCACACTGGCACCAGAAAAACTTGCCTTCTTGTAGGTGTTCGCGGCGCTTCAGCGTT
Source organism: Bolitophila cinerea (assembly GCA_010015015.2). Taxonomy (NCBI): domain Eukaryota; kingdom Metazoa; phylum Arthropoda; class Insecta; order Diptera; family Mycetophilidae; genus Bolitophila; species Bolitophila cinerea. The sequence goes on from JAAAKO020101260.1 coordinate 17,008, forward strand.
CCCTGTAAAGGTATCATTAAACATTATTTCAAAAATATATACGCTATATTTTTCTTTTACTTGAATAGTGTACGCATAGCTCAACGTAATTGCGTCATTCTTGGACACGTTCCGCAATACACGAATGGTCATCTCGTACGATATAGGATCGTCCGAGTGCGATGTATTCGCTGAACAGTCGTGAGCCAAAAGAAACGCTTCATTGTACAGAGCTCTAGCCCTAGCTCCGTTCTGGCCGATCTCAAAGCAGTTCACCTCCAATATTCCACATACTGTGTGTATTTCTTCTTCAGTGAACTCAGTGAATCCCCAACTCTGTCGCAATTGATTCACAACGATCTTTTGGTTTCTATTCCACAGCTGTGTGACGCCCTTTCTAATATCGTTGTGCGCTTCCATTGTATTCAGTTGAGCCCAGCGCTCGGGCTGATGCTGTTTCAATAGGAGGCATCGCAACGGCGTCACTGCCTCGTACATGTTAATCAGATCCTTTCCCTTGCTGCGGTCCAGATAATCGGCTACACGTTTCTCACGTAAATTCGAACACTCCCATGTACTGTGACCGTTCGTAGTCTTGATTCCTGAGCATTTAGCATGACACAAGGGCCATCCACAGCCCGGGCATCTAGTCAAATAAAAATATTGTTTTTTTTTTTTGTTTTAAACTTTTAGATATTTATGCAAATAATACCTGTACTGTTTGCTACGCATGGGCAAAGGCACATAGCAACCCAGACAGACGGGCTCTCCGCACGGGCCAATTACTACGGGCAATTCCTTAATCACTATCTCGCCGGGCCGCAGATTTCTGGACGATACCAAATACCGTCCAAAAATAGCGGAATGGGCTATTTTGTAGTTTTTACTGTTTGCGTCGTACGGCTCGTCGCTGAGTTTCATGTCGGCTGTCAGCGTGGCCAATGATCCGAACTCGGCATCACTTCCGCCAGACAGTGTATCTGTGGTGGTTGCACTTGGCGTTGGCGAGTGGTTGTTGTTGTTTTTGTCTGAATGATGCTTCTTGTTTCCTTTCTGAAAAAAAAAATATATTGTTGAAAGTTTTGTTTGTTTTAAATTTTATAGATAATAAATTAATACACTAGGTGGTACGAACTAAGAAGTATTTAATTAATAAGTTCTTTTAATATTATTTTAATTTAACAATATTAACTTTTATGTCATAATAACCTTGCTTTTTTTGGATCAAAAAGCGAAGTAGTAAATTAAGTTTTTGAAGAACAACACTTATTGATTATTTAAGATTTGTAATTGAGGGGAGAATAATTTCTCACGGAACAACTTTTTTATATTATTTATTTGAGTTGTGAACTTTTAGTGGTCTCAAAAAATGATAAATGGGAAGGTAGAGCGGAGGTTGCCCTTTTTACGAAATGTTTTCTTTCTCCTCAAAAAAGTTGTAAACGTAGTAAAAGTAGTAAAATTCGCCTATTTTTAAATAATTTTTGGGTGAGTCGTGTTTTTAAATTAAAAAAGACATAAAAAACTAGAGAAAAAATTCACTTTTCCCTGGAATTTAAGTTTCTGCGAATTAATCTCAAATAAGAAAATATGAAATAAATTATTCTGAAATATTTTGATCTTTGAAACTTAATTACAACAAAGGTTTAATGCCTTATGGCACAAACGCAAGTTCAAAAACTACAGGCATCACAAGTGGTCTCTATTTAGAAACTTGGTCTCTATTTTCAGCCCAAGTCTCTTAAAGTCTCTTTTATATACATTTTTTTTAAATAAAAGGCCCTTACTTTTTTAATTAACATTAATATTTGTTTAGAATCACAATTCAATACCAGTTCTAAAACATTGCTAAATAGAGGTGCCGAAAATTTATCCATACTTGTATAAAGAAAATTGTAACCTAAAGTCCGCATTGTTAGTTAAAAATATTAATTATGAGCTCAATCTATTAATAAAAAAAAACATGTTTAATCATTTATTATCCTACTACTTTTTAAAATAAATATGTATGTAATGTTTGTCTAACTTTAAAAAAACAACGTTTTTTCACAGTCCAAATTAGTCCAATAATTTAAAAAAGGACATTTTTTTAAATGTCTAAATTGTATTATTTTCTGATTTGGCCAAAATTTTTATGCGTAAGAGGTTTGGTATTGGAACCAAATAAATGTAAAATGAGCGAACTGCAAATAACGAAACTTGATCTTTAAATATCCGGAAAATGTGTTTGGATTTGCTTCAGTCATTAGCACGCCCGGCATTATCATTTTCACGGAAAAGACTTTGTTGTAATATATTTTTTGAAGAACACAATATTATGGAACAATTATTTTTTCATATTGAGATTCGCAATTGTGAGAATAATTCCCTGCGGAGCAACTTAGATCATATTTTTTTATTTGAGACTTGCAAAAAAAGTTTTTAGTGATGTAGATGTAGTGGAGTTTTTCCTTACCATGAAATTATTTTTTCTTTTCAAATACTTTTTTGGGGTTAGTTTATACTAAAATTATTAACATACTTTGACTTATTTGATCCAGCTTAAACTTGACACATCGTTTTCACGATAATATATATATTTTTTTTAAAAAACCTCTGTTGTTTAAATACTTTAGTCATTGTTTTTACTCTTTTTATCATTTCCGGTAAATAATATTTAATTTTTTTATGTGTAAGTATATATTTAGGTAAATACTGAGATTTAACAGAGACCTTGTTTTTGGTCTCAATTTAAGTCTCTATTTTGGTCTCTTTTTTCTTTTTTTTGTTGTCTATAAGCCTCTAGATATTACAAATAAATTGCTGTGATCCCTGAAACTATATTTTGTATAAGTAAAAAGGCCTATAGCTTCTAATAAACACCCTGTTACGCAAAAAGAATATATCTCTCACATACACATCATATCACTGCCACAACCACAACATTTAAACAAAATTGTATCATCTTTACAATATAGAAATAGAGAAATGGAGAGTTCAAGCGCACCCACGCATTTTTGGCGGCGTGCAAATAGACTATTTATACACAGACTACGCGTGGTTTTAAAAAAAGTACACTCACCTGTTGCGTATCGTATACATATATACCAACATATATATTAATTTCTACGCATCTCACACACTATAGATTTACATGTATAGTATGTTATATATATAGAGAGAGTACCAGTAAATATAGAATAAATATACAAATTCACACATTAAAATGAAATGCATAATCATATGTATAGTTGAGCATCTGAATTGGCGGCGAATTTAAATTTATCGTTGTTTACATAACTATCAAATAATTAGCGTTACGTGTGTTGGAATGAAAACATTCGATGGAAATCAATCAGCTGTGTGGCACCCAAATTAATTTCAAAGAATGAACATCCTTTTTAGAAGTGAAATGTTTACGCAATACGCGATTGACTTTAGGGGAAAATGATCGCAATTAGATCGCACACACGGCGATTGTTTAAACTATAATGTGCCGTTGTTTTAGTGTGTACAATTGTACATTACATATAATATACATAATACATGTACACTGTACATAACATATACATGCATCAGGCAGACTTTTAATTGAACGAGGAACAGTGACTGGTATAATTTACCGGCTGAATTTGTTTGGCATTTGGATCGATGATGCGAGTCAGATCATCTGTGAATTCCTTGGCTGCTTATTATAAGTTATTTACGGCTATTAACTTAGTACTAGTATTAAGACTATAGCTTTAAAGTAAATAATAAGCATTGACTGACATTCTATTTAAACAATAAAATCAATGTGTGCAGCAGCAAATCTTGAATGTGAGTGATTTGATTATAGATTTAGAAGGATGTTTGATTTAATACAATGTTATATAAACATCAGTGTTTACAAGGTACAGGAAACTTCTTATCACCAAAATATAGTAGGATCACCATCAAATCTAATGCGGACCTTCATCGCTTGGTTTAAAATTTAATTAGTTGAAATAAAGTTTAGTTTTCCAATAAAGATTTTTTTTAATTTGATTATTAGAAGCCTGATTGCGAATAAAATTGAATTTATTTTTATTTATTTCTACTTATAATCAAAAAGATAACTATAATCAGAATAACGAACTTTTAAGCTTTTTAAGCACTTTTAATGTCCGCTTTGCACGTACATCTGCCTACCTAAATAGTAGTTTAAAATAAATCATATATTTTTTTTATCATAATTCAACCATCATCAACCATTTGTTTTCTGTTGTTTATATTCAGGTGTAAACAATAGTGCTGGTGTTACCAAACAACTAATTTGCTCTAATGCCAGAATTGTTTGTTTTTTTAATCTGATATTGATCGTCGGATAAAATCATTAAAAATTGCTTGAAAAATTTATCGATTTATATTCCGAATATAAAAGGAAGATTATTTATTTAACGATGAACATTTTTTGGAAGGTAAACATACATTTACTTTTTATTTGACTTATTTCAAAATAAACATTCGGTTTTATTTTATATGTATATATATATGTATATGTAAATATCTATATACAGTAGAGACAGTAGAGTATTATGGTAGAGTAGGCGTCCGAGAAACTGCGCTACTGTTGATCGTTGTATTTTAGAATAACCATCACAAAATACAATACTGTTACAATTTCAATTGCGTGTTTATGGATTTTTTTGGGTGCGCCTTTTTATG
>JAAAKO020101371.1:0-21648 GCA_010015015.2 Bolitophila cinerea
TATTATATATTTTCACACAAAATAATATATATATATAAATATATATATATATATATATATACAGATATATAATGTGATATTTGTTTTATATATTCTTTAGAATCGCGGTGTAATACTTAACATTTTCTAAATATATTTAATATATCTTTTTTATGTCTACTTGTAATGTACAATGCTTCAACATACATATTCACAAAGAATTATGTTTGGTTTAAGTTTACGAAATGAAAGTTTGTTTAAACTTTAATTTCATGCTGCGCTAGACATAGACATAGATTGCAAGAGTTTATGCATTGCATTAGGGTGAAACGAAGTATGTTATATATTTAGATACTTTTCTTTGGCGTGGCACTAATTACCTGTCACATTATATAACAACTCATCGTTCTTGTGAGACTTTGAGACGCAGAAATACGTAAATATAAAATATTGTAAAATACACAATTCTTGTAAAGTTCACGTAAACAAAGACGCACATACGCAGACCAACTTTAATATTCATTTCATGAAAATTCTCAAAATTGTGTGCTATTTTCGTTTTTTCAAATAAGAATTCTTAGTAATATCTTATTCTAAAGATTCAATTTTTAAAATATGTGTTAAAGTTTATTAACGCCCCTATTTAATGTTTTTTGTTTTTGTTTTTGTTTTAATAAAAACAGCTCCGTTTCAAACCCTGAAATTAACCCTTTTAACTTTTTTTCGGAATAACTTTTGAACCGAGGGTGGTCAATCATTGTTTTTTGTGGTAATTTGTGGTCAAAAAATTGCCAATGGAATGCCCCATTTTTGATTTGGGGCGCGTGAAGTTGGCTCCCCAAATCTTATTTATTTATTATCTTTTTTACCGAGGGTGGTCAATTTAAAGTTGTTGATGGTATTTTGTGGTCATAAAATGATCAATCAAATGCCGCAAAAAATCACTTTTTTTCGATTTGGGGGTGCCAGGTTCACGGAGCTAATACGCTCCACCATTTTAAGCCATTGCCTGATACATAACAATTATTAATAATATTTTTGACAATACTTTAGACCCACCACCATTATTATTTTTGTATGTTTACATTTGCCATACAAAAAAAAACGAATTCATATAATTCAATGATATGAAACTGCGTCACGTACTGCAGAGATGCACCCTGAACCAATTTACGCGACTGCCAGCATATTTGTTTTTCAGACCATAGGCTTTGGTCAGATTGGCAAAAGAAAACACCGAATCTACAAAATTCGCAAATTTTATTGGTTGACCATTGGTTTCGACCAATGAAATTTACGGATTTTCTGGTTTCGGAGTTGTCCTTCTCCAATTGGACCAAAGCCCTACCTAATATTGTTGGTTTGGTCAATTCATTTTATTAAAGGATATCACAAACGTCTTCTGAATACTCAATTTTTGTACTGAATAGCCTTCAATAATTTAGTAGAATTAGTATTAAATAAAAGCTTTTGCCACGTTCCTTTAAAAATTGTGCGAATCATGAATGGTTTAAACGTTCTTTTCTTAAATTGAATAATTTGAAGACAATAGCTTGGAAAAGAACAAAAATACAAAGAATGACTCTGGGCATGGATCATGTAACTCGTTTTCGTCTTAACGAACGTATTGTTGCTGTGGTTACATAATGTTAACACGTTTAAATTAATTTCGAGAAGTCGATTGAAAACAACAAAACGAGCAACTTGATTAGGGCCCTAATCTAATTTGTGGACATACTTCGACTAAAAAACAAAGTTTTTCCATCAATGATTAGTTTTTGTAATGTTAAATCATCAGATATGCTTATTATATGTATTGTGTTTCGTTTTTTTAGTTTGTATAATTTGTGATGTTATTTAACCAAATTATTTAACATTTGGTGTTTCTGAAACTGTATATCTTGGATGTGTGCATTTGACAGACAATCTTGTCTTGGATTTAATGTTGGCATTAGATGTAAATAAGGGGAAGTGAGAAGGGACCGGATAATATCCCTCATATGTTTATAAAAAAGTGTGCGATGTCTTTTACAACTTCATTGACACCAATTTTTATATGTCATTCTCTACTGATATTTTCCCTTCACGTTGAAAAATGTCTTATATTACTCCAATTTTCTAATTGGGTTTGCAAGATATTTCAAATTACAGAGGGGTTGCTATTCCGACTATAGCAAAACTTTTTGAATCGTTGGTTTGTAACTTGATTTCAAATAAGACAAAAAAATCTCTATCAGTGTAATTCCCCGGTAATAGCATAATAAAAAATTGTAGTCATACTGTTGAATCTTCATCGGAATCCTCACACGTGCATGACCTAATGCGTATGGTATTATTGTAGATAAAGCCAACACAACTGTTTGAAACGAAGCCGCAACAACAACTTAAGCTCCTTCCAATATCATTCTTACAATTTCAATCTTACAAGTAAAGATGAATTTGAGTCACCTTCTAGAGCATTATCTTTACCACGATTTCATTTCACAATTTGTATATATGTTTTTTGTTTAACTTTTTAGTTACAATACAAAATATAAATATTTGGAAAAAAATCACGGTTAAATGATAAAAACTGAAACACACAGTAAAAAGTAGACGAAACTACAAAAGGTGAAACGAAACGACTTGTTTCCGTGGAATCCACATTATAATCTAAACTCAATGAGATTGGAATCAATTTAAAAAATCTTAATCTACGCACTTCGAAATATGAGTTTAAGACATGGAAATAATGTCCTTCCACCATAAGTTACATGATGTAGTCTTATTTGTTTGGAATCTTTTTCTGATTGATGAAAAAATGCAAAGATATTTTTATGTTTGATGGTTGCATTGATGCGTTTAATTTATTGTCCTTTTTCGATATACATGTTCCACTTAGGACAACTCGTGCTCAAGCTTTTATACATATTAAGTAAAAAACAGAATGTTGCAATCATTTAATTGTATTTCAAATATTTATGATTTTACAATTGGGCGTGACTCTTTTCGGCGAATTATAAGATCATTGTCTCCCGATTGATTTTTCATCATGTTGTTATGTTGGTGGTGAGTAATTTTTTTATTTTATATTTTATATATATATATATATTTTATTTATATTTTTTTCAAAATTCCTTATGTTGAGCTTATTATTTGTAATTTTTGTTAGTCAATAAGAAAAAAAAGTAATATAATGAATGTGGTCCCATTTTAAGAGGTGTATATCAAACATAGTTGAAACGACTTCACTCTTATTTTCTAATGACAATTTATTTGAACAATAAACGGTCAGTTGGGTATGTATGGTTTTATTTATTTTTTTATTTATTTATTTATGGTTTTAAACATTTTTTTTGGTAACAATAAATTGTTCATGGTAAAAAAATGTATTCATTTTAAAAAAAACATGTTTTAGGTACAATCTTTTTTTTAAGGCACGATTTATTTTAACCCTAATTCTAATAGCGTTTTTTGTTTTTTTTTTTTTTTTAAATTAGGGTGGGCTGACGAACAATATACTCTCTCTCTAATGAAATTTGACAACTCGGTAAATAAAGTCGGTCCCAATTTTGAACTGTTTGGCTGAAAATTGGCATAAGCTGTGTTTTAAAGTTCAGCAATATACTTATGGTTTGGTCGATAATAAATATCGCGACGGACGATATAGGACAGCGCGGGATTGCTAAATGAAATAGTATAACCACAAATTTTGCAACTTATAACTCTAACAGTAGAAAATTCTGGAAATTCTTATTTTTTCTGTTTATTGCAAGAATATAATAAGAATAAATGTTAAACTATACAAAAATCTAAAAAAGTAATTTGGCCTACAACCCTAAATGCGTCTGCGTCTCACAAACACGTTTTTTATAATCAGACCTACTCCCTGCTAAATAATTCCAATCTTTTACTCCAACAGTCTGCATGTATTTTATTTATGTATATATTATACTCATATGTACACAGCCATCCCGTAAAAAATGTAAATAGTATATACAAATGTGTACATTATACATATATAATGCTATGGTATACTTGCATAGCTGTACATTACACTTTACAGTTATATAAATCTTACCATGTAATATGTAGACTATATCGTACCGAAAAAGGTCTTGAAGTTCCGAAAATGTAAGTCGCATAGAATTATCGTATATGAATATTACATATATATATATACATATTTATTATGTATATTGTACTTGTTTAAGTACACTGTACAATGTGCATATTATATTATACATAAAGTAACATAAAACCTTAAACGCTCCTAAATACAATGAATGTACATACTCGTACATGTAATTACTAAGTAGTATAGTAGTTCAAGATATCCTTTATTCAAACGATGCGGGAGCACAAATCATTTTGATGCAGCCCTTGTGCAACTCTAAAGCGAGCGCACCCTGCAGATTCTTATAAATTATGATAAACGAACGTGATGATCCAGTGAATTCCTAATAGTCCATCAATTTAGTTTATGTATTTAAGTATATATAAAAGTTAAAGCAATAGAAGAAATTATTTTTTTATAAAAATATAAGTATAGCTACATGAATTGTTCTGATGAGTAGCTTAATCGGCCGTAAATCCTGTACTTCTTTTTATATTTTATATTTATATTGGAATACGGAATATAATTATATTTATATTGGAATACGAAATTTTTAAAATACTGTTTTATTTTCTCCGTGGCAGGGATGTACTAAAACTCAATTGAGGTAATATAGATCCCCGGCCACTCGCGCTCCTCGGAAAACAAAATTGCCGATAAAATGGCACGAAAAAGTTCAAAAATTTCTTTCATCGGGACGATACTTTCCATTGGCATCACCATATCCTTCAGGAGAACAAATATCCAAAATCGAAAGAACGAATTTCATAATCTAAAATGAGAGACACTTGATACTTGTGGATAAGCAAGATCTGTCTTCAGAAAACAAAAATGATACTAGATTTCCAATTACCAATGGTCTACTTAAGTTAATAACACTAACGCCCGTATTTTTCACTCGTTTTAAATTGCGCGTTTCACGTGATTAAACGCGATTTAAAAAAAAAAAACACGACCAAAAAAAACGACCCCGCAACATTTTCTGGTTTTATGTGTTTTAAGGAAGCTAGGTCTTAACTTTTCCGGAATTAAGTTTATAATTTTGATTTTATGTCATTAGTACACCCAAAATTAGCTTTTTAACTATTGCACATTGACATTAACTATTTTGTCCATAAGTTTTCTAAGAATAAATAAATTAAGAAAAATCTTTTTCTTTTTTGAGATTAGCTGATTTGAGATTTGATATTAGTTCGTTGTAACAAAAGCGGAATAATTTCCCTATAGAACTGCAAAGGCGAAATTAACGTGCCATAAATGTTCCATCGGTATAACAGTAGTTGCGAAATAATATCACATTTGTAGTTTCAGCGAGTTAATTCCGCTTTGCAGATCTAGCGAATTATTGGTTAAATAGATAATTTAAAAAAGCAAATATAAAAAAGTTGTTCTTAAATATTCTGTTCTTCTAAAACATAATGACAACAATGTCATTGTTGATTTTTTATTCTGTAAAAGCTAATGCCAGAAATGCTAATGACATAATAGGTAATATTTCTGAATTAATGAACGACATTATTATTTTTAAATAAATAATTCCTGACACCACAAAGATAAAACCGACTGCTTAACGGTTTTATCTTTGTTTTAAATTTATTAATTTTATTAATAAGAAATTCTGCTATTTTTTTATTGAATTGTTTATAATCAATATTATTTGAATTAAAAGTTAAACACATTTTTCTCAGCATATCTTTTTGCCAAATGGGTTTTTATGGCGAAATATGGTGCGCTTGTTGTATCAAAAACGTGACATCGAGAACCCACTCGTCATCCTCAGATATTCTAAACAAGATTTCTTAACTCACTTCACCTTCTTTCCTTAGTAAGATTTCAGACTTCTTCAAGAGATCTGGTAGTATTCCGGAGATCGACTGACTGCAGACTACAAGTTATAGCATAATGGGCCTACTCAGTGGCCTGTTTAATTGCCCTTTTTCATTGAGATATCCTCGTTTTCATTGTTAAACAAACGTATTTCCAATTCAATGGTATTCACATAAATGTGTAAAATAAGTGAAAATAATGAAAACGATTTAAAACACATACGTTAAACCTACAAAAAACATGTTTTACTTTCATCGTGTTTTAGTCGGTTTAATTATTTTAAAACCAATAAAACAAATAAAACCAGTAAAAGTAAAAGTTGCCGATCAAGTAGTTCGTGTATCAGGGTAGGGATTATTCACGCACCCTTTGCTTAGGGTAGTATTTTTTTTAGCTTCTCATAAGATTGAGCCGTCTTTTTAGAATTAATTGTCAGTAATCCACCTTAGTGTCGTATATCTTAATAAAGCACACAAACAACCTCTGCCGCCACGCATAAGCTTAGAGCTTTAAAGGCATGCTATGCAAATGATCTGCAAATTATGTACAATTTAAATTATTGAATATTAATATTCTGCATCGACCCTAGAGTCGATGAAGGTTTTGAATATTTTTAAAAAATTTACTTGGATCTATTGAATATTATTTTGTAACATCTCCTTGGTTTTTATGGAACTATTTTAAAAGGCTCAATTTCATTTCTATATAACCGTGGCTCCTCAGGTTACCCTTTTTTCATTGATTAATTATTGGTTAATTATGAGGGTTTATTATGGCGTGACTTTCGATCTGATCGATCATACCTTTTGTTTGTTGTTTGCTTCGGGTGTCGATATCAGCTGCTAACGGCACGTGGTAGTGACCTCGCTAGAGTCTGCGGCTGCTGCGGGCGGCCTTAATTCTTGGGGCTTAACCTATTTCGGCGTGGTGAGATCAACCGGTCTGGGATCACCTTAACCACGCTTGTAGAGTACATCTCCTTCTTCTATCTTTAGCGGCACAGGAAAACCGGGTCAAACCTTTTAAAATATGTTGGACATTCGCCATATCCGTTTCTGATCGTCGCATTTTCGGCTGGGCGAATATGGTTTGGCGGCAGATCATTTACTGAGCCGTGATGATGTTGCCTTGCATTTGTTTTACATACTTTTGCTATTCTATTCTAAGGATAATTACTAAATATTCTTATGCTATTTGTTTTGTATAGAGTTTAAGGTGTTATGTGTGTAATTGTGTTTTTTTTGATCTCCTATGAACGACTATGCTGTCTTTTTTTGATTTGACTGATTCCTTTTCTTGTGCATGCCCTAATGATTAGAGATTCGTTCTTGCGCTATAATGGTGAAAACTGTGTGTTGCTGTTGTGGAAAAAAATTGCGATCCTCCAGGTTATACCTAAAGGGTCGAACACTAATAACTTACTTAAAATTTATGAAATTCCTACAAACTAATTATTATTAAATATGTTATGAAATTTAATATAAGAAAGTCAATGACTGAGTTTATATTTCTTTTGCTGTGTGACAGCTCTATTATTTTTATGGTCGAATACGGACTACATCCTAGGTTTTTTAATAAACTACTTGGAATCGATCAAATAAAATGTTGATTGAGCCTAATTGTTTGCTCATGGAGTTTTTTTAGGGATAAGGAAGACGATTATGGTTTCAGGTCTTTGATGTGACAAAATCCTTTTTTTTGCATTCTTCATTAGCCATTTCGTATATAAGATCTGACTTTTTATTTTAAACTTAATATTTAATAAATACTGGTGCTAGTTTAGTCGAATAGTGTTTGATTAAATCTGATTGAACATATTTCTTCTTATATACATATACTGTATCGCCAATTTCAAATTTTATGTCTATTTGGTTTTTATCGTAGTTTGCTTTGTTTTTGTTGTAAGATTTTTTCATACGTAATTGTTTTAAATATAACCATAAACTTTTCTAGGAATTTAAAGTGGTTTGGAATTATTGTGCTGGGGTTTGTTTAGTCTGTGATGTAGTTGATATGATCAGATGCTGAAAAACAAAATTCCTGTTATTTTACTATCGGTAGTGCGGATTGCTAGTGTTATACTTAGTATCTCGGCGTCCCAATGTCGATGATTTTGTCTTGTGAAAGCCCGTAGAGCGTTACCAATCCCTTTATTAACTCGTTCCGTAGGATTGTTTTAGAGTGGTATCTAGCATTAAACCATAATTTATGTATGCCGTAACGATCTGTAATCTTCTTAAACTCTTTGCCGGCAAATTGAGGTTCATTATCAACTCTGACAATTTCGGGGACCCTATGTTCCAGAAATACGTTGTTTTACAACGAATGATGTTATTTTGGATGATGTTGCTTGTCTCATTGGATGGAGGAAACAGAATTTGGAGAACCAAATATATATCTAAGTATATTCATACAATTCTAAACTTTAACTCTTGCTTTTTGAATAAATTGTACAAAACACTTTATTTGCGAGACAATGTGCAACTATACTTTTAGCCGGGCTGGGGTCAAAATACGAAAAATAGTATTTTTTCTCGGATTTTATAAAAGCTACACTTACAGTCTATAAATATTTAACCAAATCTTTCAGACAAAGTCCAAGACCTATTAAACGCAGTGGAAAACACATCTGCGGTAAACCGTAATCCTTTCAACGCACATTCAATCACACCCGCGCACACATACACAAAAAGGTCATTCGCATTTTCCTACATAAAATGTATAGTTTTAATGTATTTCCAGAGTTTTTCTTCGCTGCCATCGCTCTTACTTGGTCGGCCACTCTGCTCTGTTGGGTGGTCATATAATACAATTTTCTTTTTATACCATGTACTAAAAATAATTGCATATAGTTTATACATAAATGTATATATAGTATACAAACCAGATGGGTTTGCGACAATATTTATACGAACTTGTTCACGGTATTATAGAAGAAGTTCTTTAATCTTGTTTAATAGTTTTGTATAAACCGATTTATCAGAATTATATGCTCTTGCACACCAATTTGCAGGAGTAAAGCAAAACATAAAAACCTTGGTAAAACTTCTCATGCGTAGTACATATACTAAATGAATGAAACTAGTTGCACACATACACACCTATATATATACATATAAAATTTACTAATTATTATTTATTTTCATCTAACTAATGTAGATTTAACTTAATTTTTATCATATTCTTTATTTTTCAGTGAGCACCTGCAGACTTAACTGAACAAACATGGATGCACTGACCACGACGGGGACTATTCCCACAGCTTTTACTGTTTTGCGACTGGAGGAAATAGCCTCTACAATGGCATATAATGATTCGGACATTGCGACGCCAGTGCCACGATACTCCATTCCGAACATGGTGATTGTTGCAATTGTGGCCTCCTTGCTTAGCGTAGCCACCGTCATTGGCAACGTAATGGTCATGATCTCGTTTAAGATTGACAAACAATTGCAAACGATCAGTAACTACTTCCTGTTCTCACTGGCCATTGCAGACTTTGCCATTGGTCTTATATCGATGCCTTTGTTTACCGTTACAACGTTACTAGGATACTGGCCTCTGGGGCCGTACGTATGCGATACGTGGCTAGCACTGGACTATCTGGCCTCTAATGCTTCAGTTCTGAATCTGCTGATCATTAGCTTCGATCGGTACTTTAGTGTGACCAGACCGTTAACGTATCGCGCTAAACGAACAACAAATCGAGCAGCGATAATGATTGGTGCTGCTTGGGGAATCAGCCTGTTGCTGTGGCCACCCTGGATTTATAGTTGGCCGTACATTGAGGGCAAACGAACCGTGCCCAAGTACGAGTGCTATATTCAGTTTATCGAAACGAATCATTATATTACATTCGGAACGGCTATTGCTGCCTTTTATGTGCCTGTGACAGTTATGTGCTATTTGTACTTTAGAATATGGAGGGAGACGAAGAAGCGCCAAAAAGATTTGCCCAATCTGCAGGCAGGAAAGAAGGACTCGTCGAAGCGCTCAAATTCCAGGTGAGTTATAATGTTAGTTTTTTATTTCACGTTCCTCTGGCCTATCATACGACGAGTCAAAAATTTTACCAAATACATCAATAATAAAAAGCTTACAGAGCTTTTCAATTTTGGCCAAGACCAGCAGTGGTTAATTGTTAAAAAAGACGATGAATTGATTTAACATTCTTATTTAAAAATACAATATTAATAATAATCAAATAATCTATATTTAGAAAGAAAACCGTCATAAATGTGCTTAAAGCCAATTTTACGAAAATAATACAGATAACGCTCTGATGAAAGAATATTTTATAAGTTCTTATAGCTTGGCTTCATTTTTAAAATTTGTCTAATCACAATTTTCCTTCTGCATAATTTTGCGGATTATTTGATTATTTGATTAATTGATTGATCGAACTTTATGAAAAATATACTATCTGAAAATATCAAATATAGTGCTGAAATTTTATTAAAAATACCAAAAAAATATTATTGCCTGCAAAAAATATATTTTTTAAATAATTATTTAAAAACAAAAAAAAAATAATCAGGATTTCCATTTTGATATTATTATATAACAGTTATTATTATATATTAATTTCTATGATTACTATATAATAAAGTAACATTTGAAGGAGAGGTGTAAGCCCGCAGCCGCTGGTTCATTATTTTCTTTAGACGGCTAGCCCGCGACATTTTTATAGAAAAGTACGCGCTATACTTGAAAATAACATTTTTATATTATATTATTTTCTCAGGATTACTAAATTCTTTAAATTATTTTTAATATGTACCTGAACCTGCAATCTACCGACCAGAGAAACAACGCGGTTGACTGTGATAGGAAGGAACCCAGTTCAAACTCGGCCAGACTAAAGTTTTTCTCCTGCTATAAATACCCGGTCACAATTTAAAGTTTTTCGTTTAAACTGATTTTCCAGGGATTTTCCCAGGATTTCCAATGGATTTTTGCGTGATATCCCCGGTATTTTACCTGAATTTCCAGGGATTTCCCTGTGATTTCCCTAGGTTGTCCTCGAGATTCTCCCAGGTTTACCCCGGGATTTCCGACAGATTTTCCAAA
Source organism: Bolitophila cinerea (assembly GCA_010015015.2). Lineage (NCBI taxonomy): Eukaryota > Metazoa > Arthropoda > Insecta > Diptera > Mycetophilidae > Bolitophila > Bolitophila cinerea. The sequence goes on from JAAAKO020101371.1 coordinate 10,973, forward strand.
TATGTTCTCTAGATTTCACAGGGAATTTAACGTGATTTTTGAATTTCCCAAAATTTCTTGAGATTTTTCAGAATTTCCAAAAAAATTCTGAGATTTTTGAGGATTGCCCTGGGTTTCCAGGGATTTTACCGATTCCCGAGATTTTTTTTTGATGATCTGTTTTTCGGAATTCCTCATTATTTCAAGAAATGTGACTGTGAGATATTTAAGGGATTTTCCCGGGATATGTTTCAAATTACGTTAGAAACGTTGATTTAGGCTATGATTATTAACTACGCTACACTATAAAGGCCTAAAATTGAGCGATAAATACCGGTAAAATCCCGATAATATCCCAGGGAAATCCCACTGAAATCCAGCAGAAATCCCGGGGAATTCCCTCTATTTAGAGGAGCCAACAAAATGCTTGCAATTAGAATTTTAAAATAGAATATATGGAAAATGAAAAATTAAGAATTTTATTTACCAGCGAAATTGGGTTAGAACTAGAGCATAATCAATTATTTAGCAAAGAATTTAAGGGAAGTAGAAGCTACAATTTCATTTACCTGAAAATGTGTGGGAATAGAAAATCTTTGATTATTTTTGGATCTTAGGACCTCTTCTCCTTAAATCACCATGGATTTGAATTATGTGACTACTTCTTTTCCACATGGTGACCAACATAAACATTATTATGTGTTGCGTACGTTCCAAGTCCTAAATCGATCTTTTACGCACTTTTTTGGACTTTCGCTCGGTGTTTTGGATTGGATGGATTGGATGGATTGGATGGATTAATAATAATTATTATATTATTATTTTTCAATATACAAAACAATGTTGATAGCATATAATACATACAAGAACTTAAATATATTTAAATATAATATATTGATTGGATACAATTGCAATAAATAGAAAATTATATATATATATATGGTCCTTTTATCTCTATGAGGGACATAGGGCACACACAAAGGTACGGAATTGATTCCTGTTGGCGGCCAGGGTTTTTAAAGCTAGGCAACTAGTTTCAGTTTATAGCCAGCCGGCAAAAATGAAATCTTATTTCCCGCTATGTAATGATGATTTACTATTCATACATGGTATAATTTTAATTTTTAAATATTATTTCATGGTTTTAGAGTTTGTTTTTGGGTGGCGTAGGTAACACAGCTAATTATGGTGTGTTTTAGATGAAACTAAGTATTCCGTTTTTTAGAATTCATTCAGGAGGAAGTTCATCAATTTCAATGCAACTATTCAATTGCTGTCCAAGGCATTGCAAAATTTACTTAGCTTCAATTCACACTTTACGGAAAATTCATATGCTTATTCATATTTAGAAAGTATTTTTTTACGAATTGTTTTAAAGTTGTCCCGCACATACACACACAACAAATTATAGCATGCACGGAATTTGCACTCAGAATATGCACATAATATTATATTCATAAATTACAAACGTCAGATAGCATAGACATAACAAAGAATACTCCCTCAAACACTCACAAATACATACATAAGTATATTGTACATTTTGTATAATGTACAATTGTATACATTCATAGAATTTACAGTGCAGTGTGCAGTTCATGTTATTTTCAAACAAACAACCTAAAACAATGCGAATAAACTGACATATCTTACTTTGTTTGTATATATATATGTTTATTGTATATATGTGGTGTATTGTATAATAAATAGTTTAAAATTACACTTCCATCATTTCATCCCTCACTCTTGAATCAACCTAAATGAATAAATGAGCTTCCAAGAAAACACCCATATACAAAATACACAGCGTTATAATAATATCTTCATTGGTAATTCTGGAAGCAATAAGTTAAATGTCATTTTGTTTATGAGTGGTGTATAAGACTTATATAAGCATTTACGTAAAACATAAAACCACACAAGAGTAAATTTCATTTCCCTTATATTTTCCCTGTACATCCGGCGCGATAATTTACACATTTTACACGAGCACAAATATCTTAAAGGAAGCACCACGCGCCTGTGACCTAAATGACAAATAAAAAGGACAATATTAAAAATAACACGCGTATAAACAAGTTTCTTTTATCATGGACGATTTCAATATATATATATACATAATTATATACATAATAATGGATAATATACATACATACATAATGTATACATATTTATAAATTTACAAATCATGAATGTAATTGTGTGTATATATCATCTATATATTATATAGTCACACAATGTATCTGGAAAACAATGGAAAATATGTGTATGTGGTGTGAAGTGAACGATGCGCAACGGTACATCGGAGGGAATTGGGAGGAGGCAAGAAAAGCTTTTGTATATTATAACGTTCAGAATTTTATAATAAATTACAACTTTGTTGCGCGTGGATATTGTATTTATGTGCACACAACTAATTCTAAAATAGACATAGAATACACCACAAATAAAAAGGTATAATAATATATACAAAAAAAACATTGGGAAAATGCATTTAACGGAGAATATGTAGGTACATTAGATATCAATATGCTTTTGTTTTGTTTTAAAGCAGCAGAGATGGTTTTTTTATTTTTATTGTACAGAAAACCACAATGGATAGATTATTGATTCAGACTAAGAATAGGCTTTATCTTTCGGTGGTGAATATTACAAAAAATGTTAGCTCGTGGTTCACGCCGAGAGTTAGCAATACTATTATTTTATTGACTAAATTATTTTAGAATTTAACTTCAAGAAGTCCATCGCAACAAATTTTCCACGCAGAGAAGATTGGAAAAGCAAGATAGCACTTTATTTGGAATTTAGTATAGCAATTCCCCTCTGGGGAAAATATGCGAGGGTTTTCCAGGCAGCAATTATAGTAATTTCTGCTAATGTTTTTGAACCAAAAGCTTTATCACCTTTTAGCTCGATACACCAAGCCCAACGATTTTACAACTTTTTCAAACTGCCCAAATAATAAGGTTTGACAAACTCTTCAAAAAAGGCTTTTGTTTCAGCGATGACCTCCTCATTTAATGTGAATCTTTTTCCTCTGAGCCATTTCTTCAGGTTTTGAAACAAAAAAAGTCGCAGGGGACCATATCTGGAGAATATGGTAGGTCAGGCAGCAAATTTTCCGTAAGGAGAAACAAATGGGCTGGTGCATTGTCGTGGTAAAATAGGATTTTTTTCTTTTTCTTTCTGGAGTAGTCGTCTCAATTGACCGTTGCAGACGTTCTGCATCATTCATTAGCCCAATTGTAAACAGTCTTAAACGATGGAGCAGATGGGCCTTGAACATAGTCCAACTCGGCTTTAATTTATATCGGTTTTTTTCCTTTTATATAAAAAATGTTTAATGACCGCACGAAACTCATATTTTTTCATTTTTCAAAAATAACAAAAGTTATTTGCTTAAATTGACACTAAAGATATGGCTGAAAATTTGACAGTAGCATATAAAGCATGAAGGATGGTTCGTATTAGAAACTAAATTGTTTTGATGATGCGAGCGCCATATCCTAGATTATTGACTTATTGACTTACCCTCGTATGTTGTAACAGTCCAGTAATGTATAATCAAACTCACGAAAATATCTCTCAACAGTAATGAAGAGCTGTGGTTCCAGATGACTGAGACCGATGGTTCCAGCAATAATTTGTATGGGTCGAAGCCATTTGCGTGCAGATCTTAACCACCATTTAAACAGAGGTCAGACACAAAGTCAAAAGTATGTGGGTGAAATCTGCAAAATACCGACAATCTAAACACGTCATCAGAAGCCCATCAGATCGTTAGGTGGCGAGATTCATTCTTAATGGCATAGAATCAGCATGCTGACTATGGGTCATTGTCTTAATAAGGAGCACCATAAAATTGGAGTCTAGAGCTCCGCACTCTGTCAGTGTTTTATATGAGACTACATTAGGATACTTCATCCTAAACCCGGACGACTTGTCTACACTCAAACTTAAAAATATTTGTATGCTAAAATTAAAAAAAAATATGATGGTTCATCTTACGATAATCGGAAGAATCTAATATTGAGACCTGTGTGCGTTCGTCTCTTTATTTAAAAGATATATTCTCTAACTATTTTATTTAGCATAACAATTTGTATATTATTCTAAAATAAGTATACTACTAGTAGTATACTACTGTGTTTTAGTATCTTTCATCATAATTGCTGTGAGTGTATGTTAGTGTCGATCATAAACCAGGATCTACCTTTGTGGAAAATAAATTCAGTGATGTTACAGAAACACATGTGACGATGTGAGAAAAGATCGAAAAGACCTAATGCTGAGGCAGATTAAGATTTTATGCTTACGGCAAGATAAGAATATAATATCAAATGCAAATGTAATGCATGGAGATGTGTGGTGAGATCACCAGAAAAAAAAAACAAAAACAAAAACTATCAACCAAAATATTTCAAAAGATCCGGTGGTAGTTAAACAGAATTCCCTCAAGAAGTTGTCAAAATTCTCATGGACACACATTTTTCTGACCATTCTTTCGAAACATAAGGCCATAAAAAAGTGCTGGGCGAGATTGTATCTTTCCCGCCTACATAGTTCAGGAAATATATTACAGTGAAGCTTTCAAAATTTTTGGAAGATTAGTCTTGGAGACTTGACAAACTAATTTTTATATTAAACCTGAAAAGCTTCATATGATTTACTGATTTACCATTGGTAGGTTGCTATATGCCAATATAAGCCGTCGTTGTACCTATATTTTCTGTTCTACTAAACAGCTCTAACGATTTGGACGAAACTTTGCAATTAGATGAAAGTAGGTGAAAAAAATCGATTGGCACAGGTGTCATGCCTGGAAAAACTAGCATTTCCCCAAAAAATCGAAATATTTAAAAATGTAAAGATTTTTAGCATCTATATTTTTAAAGATTACTAGAGAGGCGCACCGTTTAAGAGCATTCAATAAATTAGGTTTATTTAAATTATTTTTATAATATATAATATATATGATACAAAAAACTCAACATTTTTTTTTAAAAACAACCGAGCAAGCTCCTTAAACCAGATACTTATACATTAAACATTAAACTACAAGACTGCGTAAGCAGATTTGATGTAGTACTTTAAAAGTGTGTTATAGTATATATTATCGTACCTAGAAGACAATACTGAATAATGACAATTCTAAGATAAGGAAGAGTCATTGCTTAGGTAAACAGTAGAGGTAAGGAACCCGCGTACTGACAAGCCATTTGGCGGGTCGTTAAAAAATTGCGGGACGGGTCGGTTCAGGTGGCTTCCGTGGGTTGATTTATAATATATTTTCAAGATCTTTTTCGGGTTTCTGCAGGTCGGGTCGGTTCATCGGATATTTTCTGCAGGTCCGGTTGGCTGGAAAAAATCCTTCGAAATGGGTCGAGTATAAAAAAGCAGACTCGGGTCGGGTCGTGTTGCCAAAATCTAGCTCGACCTCAAGTGTACATACAATCTTTGGAAGATAATATAGAGAATGATAAGAACAGAAAGAAATTATAATATTAACAATAATGTACATAATGAACATAACCTAGTAATACCAGGAATGATGACCGGGACTTAGCTATTTGGCCTAATGTGTATACTACAATAAAAAGAAATTATATAGTCTCTCATTCAAACCAAATTTACTGGATTATTTTAACTTTTGTATTGTTTATATTTGTTTTGTCTACAATATAACTAACAAATATCTAAGAAAGAGAAGCAAAATTGTTGTAATTTAACAATTACATTCGATTTAGCATCAACTATTGGATTGTGTATTATTCTCAAGTGAATTAACGTTAGGTAAATTGACGAAACTTCACTACCAGCTTGTGAAATTTTCTCAAGTGAACTAAAATTAAGGAAAGCTGACGGTAATTCGCTACCGGTTTGGGAATTATTGTTAAAATGAAAAATGGTGACAATAATTTATACTTTGATAAGAGTAGGAAATGCAATCCCGGGAATATAAACAGGATCCGAAAATCGGTTCCTAGTCTAAACGCAATTCCGATTGCGGGATTTAACCGGGAGTAGTACAATAATAATTGTATTTCTTTTGAAATACAAATTTAACGTGAGGTTTTTTTTATTAAAAAATAATCCATCTCTTAAGCTGGGTAAAAAATAGCGCTAATTTATAAGCCAAATTAGGGATATTTTTTACTCAGCTCAAGAGATTGATTATTTTTATAATAAAAAAAACATCAGGTTAAATTTGTTTTTGGTCACAGTTTAATTGCAATTGCAATTGAATTGCCTTAGCGGCGTCTTCAGCCTTTCAAATGGTTTGGCCGGTCGGCGGTTAAAAACCATGGCCTCTTCAAAACGTCTCAGCACGGATCTCCATTCGTCCCAGGTCAAACGAAGTATTATCAATCCACGTGCAACTTGGTTTGTGTTAAGCATCTGAACTCAAAAAAAACACTCGCCACTTCGTAAACGCTCGTTTCCGTCCATTCGACGATTGCCCTTTGATACTGCTACAATTTCCAGTTAAGTTAAAAAAGTTCAAACTTAAACGATTAAAAAACCCGACCAACATATAGCGAAGTATTGTCGAAATCCTATTTGAACTTATAATGTTCAAAACACTGAGGAAAAAAATTGGCATGTTACAAAATGCTGAATATATTCTATTTTAAAATTGCATTACCGATATTTTATCTGTATAGCACATTGATGAACACACTTATTTAAAATATGTGTTACATTATCTCGATCTAGAACCATATTTCCGTTTGTGTCGCACGTGCTGCTGAACATTTGCACATCCCTTCAATAATTTTTATATCGGCTGCGCTTTCATTTTATTAATACCACACCCAATTTCACGCAAGTTTGCCTAGATGCATAAATTTGACTATATAAGTTTATAATGTCTATTAAAAGGTAAATCAATCATTTGTTTTATTAAGCGATAAATTGCGAGTATTTACTTCAGGTTATATGCTCTTTTTACGGTATATAAACAACAATCATTGAAATTTGTTCAAATTATTATAGGAGATCGAACCAATAAAAAAGTTTTTTTTAATAAGTTCAAAAAGTTAATAGCACGTTTTACTTAAGTTGTACACAAGAAAGGGTCATATAAAAGTGAGTTTGTATGGAAAAATGTATTCAATATAAATAAAAATGTTAAAAAGAGATTTAAAATTAAAATAATTACAATTTTCTAAAACACATCATATTGTACACATGGTAGGTGCACATATTTCAATATTATTAGGAGCACATTTTTTTTTCGTCGTGATGGAATTAAATGCAGATATTTTATATGATATGTATTTTTTAAATATTTACCAATAACCATCTAAATGAAATTTCTACTTTTCTAGTATTATAGAGCACGGTGACCATCCGTTCTGTATTTTACAGGACAGTACTGTATTTTAGGAAGTTGTACTGTATATATCTTTTGATTTCTTTAACAAATACAGGACATTTTTATGTTTCGGTTTGCATTATATAATTTAACTTATTAATTTAAAAGAAAAATGTAATTGTCCTCTATTTTAGCCAAACCCAAATGGTAACCGTAATTATAGGATAAGTTTAAACAAATTGCTGTTTATTTATTTAAAAAAAAATCATTTAAATGCATCCTATTAAATTTTTATATTATTAGGAGCACATTTTTTGTGGTTAACCGTTTTTTTTGTTGATTTCCTTTTATTTGGTGGACCAACTTAATTTTTGTGGAGAACGATAAATGATATGCCATTGGCGAACTAGGTATTGTGTTGTATTTGTAGCTTCCTAAAATTTACTCCGTTTATTTAGCTAGGCCAACTTTAGTTACCTTGGGTTATATATAATCTACATATATGTACATAAGAAAATACATACTAATGCTTGCGTTTGTATGTATAGTATACTGTATACCTATAGATATAATATATTTCCTTTCGTCAACAGATTTCCCGTTAAATAAATATCAATTTGTAATAATGTCGTTTCTCCTGTAATACCGAATATACATATATTTATATAGTATATATTTTTTTAGTATATACGAGAATGTATAAAATATCCACTTTTAGATAGGGTAGATATTCATTGAATTTATACATTTTATTCATAAAGAATGCTTTCTCAATTTTTTATACTTTTAAATAAAAATCATAAAGATTTAAAGATATTTAAAAAAGGAAATGCGTGCAATATTCTTTGAAGATCTATAAACTGTGCATTCGAAATAACAAAATTATAATTATGAAATAATTTTTATTTGTACTTGATATGTAAATTTTATTTTACTTGTTTTTCTGTTCCAAATTTGTCATTTACACATTTTTACAATTGCCGCTTTCGTCCTATATTCGCCGAAAATGTAAAGAGAATTTTCCTAGTTACATCCAATTTCACTTTACTACAAATATAAATTACGAAAAGCAATGAAGTTTTTTTTTTATTGCTCGTAGCTAATAATCGAAGTTAATAATAATTGGTGAAGTTTATTAATCATGTGGCAAATATTTATTTTAAATAATTAAATTTATAAATTGATTTTAAATGTATACGTAATTTAAAATTCTACCAAAACAGTATGTTTGATTTTTTTTAGTGAAATTGCTCTAAAACGAATTGCGTCGTGATGGAATTAAATGTGGCATTTTTTATTTACCAATGAACAATAATAATCCACTTGAAATTTTAGATTAAAATGTAATTACTTCTATGGTACTATAGAATAAGTTTAAACAAATAGCTGGAAAAACCTATATTAATAGCATGTTCCCCATCTGGCAAAATAGCCCAAACCAAATAATAATTTCTCATATAGGACAAATGTATGCAAAAACCCATTTTCAAACTAATCTAAGTTCAAAGGCACAGTTTCCTTATTTTGTGGGATCTTGGCTCGATATTCGATATAGATTATAGCAATTATTTAAAAAAAGACTTCACGGGTGATGGCTTATTTTATTTCACGTTCACCAGTATTTTAATTTCGTATGATATAATTTGTATAATTAATAACATATACTTAACAAGCAAAACCCGCATTTAAATCTTACAATTTTCTATATAGTCTAATCTGCACTGTAATTTTAATGAATATAGTGTTCCGACTGAATCTCAATTTGGATTACACATAATAATCACAGTAAACTTTAAATTCGTGTATCGATCGGAACTACCCTAATAAACACAAACTGAATATAACATCGACACCCTTTTTGCTATCGCAGCACCGTACCCACTCACTCACCGTACTTGGTCCTTGATATTAAATGCATGCCTAAAAACGAGATTCGTTTTGCTACTCACATAAGAAAGTGTTTCCAATTTGCTTCTCATATTCATATATCCGTGACGATATATACGAGTACTACTATATATGTAGTATTTATATAATTTTTTGGGTACTTTATTATACCCACTTTCATGTATGGTGCTTTTTGTGTTACATTTGCAGAGAATGTGATTTGAAAGAATGAATATATCGAATTTGAAAACATGTAAAAACACACCTTTTAGACGAACTTAGTATAACTTTGATTTCAATGGAACTAAACAATTTATTTATGAGTTTAGATGCCGGAGACAAGGTTTCAGTATATTTAATTAATAAAAGTTGCAAAATTGTGCGGCGGTATATAAAGCCAACATTATAATTATTAATGAAAAATATGAAATGCATTTTTCCCAAGAGATAACGGTAAAAACGAACTTTTTTTCTTGTTATCGAGCATCACACACAGACAAAGTTATTGAAAAAATTAACAGCATTTTTAAAACAAGCGAGTCCAATTGAGATAGAAAATAACAGTAGAAAACGTATATGGCAACCGAGTTCTCAATTAAAGCTTCGAGCTTTGTATACTAGACCAACTAGCATGCAAAACAAATGAGCACCGGATGGAGTTGTGACACTTTGCGATTTACTCATAAAATATATTGTTATATTTTCATACTAAAATGCAATTTGTTCCATATATTTTAGGCGCATTTTTCAATTTTAATATATATTTTTTAATTAAATCACAGATAAACAAATCTTTTTGAACTAATATTATTTTCGAGTTCATTAAGTACTTTTTTAGGTACATTTTCAAAATTTATTTAAAATTTCTATTTTCCGTTTAATAAAATAAAGTAAAAAAAAAAATATTAAAACAGCTACTAATTTAGCGTTTACCATAAAATTTAATGTGGTCCATCAAATAATTTAAAATCCATTAAAATAATAATTATTTTAAACCAAAAAAAAAAAATCGTTAAAATATTCCATGTGTGCACCTAAAGAACAAACTTTTATTGTAGCAGATTCTATTTTCTGACTGCTTATTTATGTTTAGGAGCAATTAAAATGGTTTTATTTGATTAAAAATTAATTTTCTTTATTTTAACATTTTTTTATAAAATCTACATTTTAAGATATTTATTTAATTACAACAGAGCAAAACTTAAATGGTAATACAAATCTGGAATTATTAACTGTCCACTAGGGTGGTACAAAACCAAAAAAAAAATTTTGTATTATAAAAGATCATTCTGTTATTATATTTTTTTAAAATGATTTTAATAATATATAAAAGAACACAAAACCTTATAGTGTGTTCTTTTATATATTTTTTACTAAAACTTATTATATTATTATTTTTAGTTATAGAATCAGGTAACAAATATTTTTTGTTTATGTTTTAAAAAAAATCTGTAATATTATTTATATTTCGTTTATATGTTTAATGTTTTTT
>JAAAKO020101482.1:0-21645 GCA_010015015.2 Bolitophila cinerea
TAAATTATATTGAGTGGCTGTGTTTAGGTGTATTTTGTGTGTGCGTGCGTATCATCTACAATATATAACATATATTATGTTAAATTAAGGGTTCGAGGAATTGTTGAGACTGCGGGATTATAGATCCGCATTTTGTCTAGACAGAGAGTATCTACCCCAACAAAAACATGTTGCCACCCTCTTTCAAATGGCAACGTTCGACGACGAATGTGTTGTGTGTGTACTGTGTAATTCTCTATCGTTCTGCTTATGTCTCACACACACACGCACACACACACAGACACCAGAGCACACATCACATAAAGCGTATATTTGTATTCCCTGCTCGTTTTGGGTTCCTTTCATCTAAAGCTCGTTGCCACTGCCGACGCCTGCCCCACCCGGCACATATGTATATATGTATTTGTATTTTCGTCATGCAACTGTGTGTATACTGTACTATATATACATAAATTGTATAAATATATCCAAAATACAAATCTAAAAAGACCAAAAGCTCTCTGCATATATATATATACGCCTCCATCACCAACACACGATTTTGACAAAGCGTGAGGCCAGAACAAAGCTTTGCTGAATTAATTTACAATTCGCGGGTTGATCACTCGCCTGTGATTAATCTGTGAGCGCGTGCCACCCCTATAACGGTATTATATTGTTGAGTTGTGACGGTGTATATACCTGAAATCGTGTGTATACATATATCATGGTATTTGAGTGTGCATATATACAACACACAACACGCGCATGGTTGAAGTGTTTAGCAATATTGAAGCCCGACGGCTACACACAGTACACTCCCGTCATGCACAAAGGATACAATATTTTCGAACATGTATATATATAACATATGTATGGTATATACGCTGGCAGGTCCAGGCGGTAAATTCCCATCAATTTCCCGAAATTTCCAGGCGGTCGTAAAACAGACCGCGCGTATTTCACGCAGACGCACGAGCACGTTTCGCTTGTAAATTTGTGTGCAAGACTTCCTGGATATAAAAAGCCGAGCTCGCGTGAAAATGTCTGGAGCGCTGAGACAATCGGATTATTCTGGAGAAACGCGCAACTCAACACCACCGCTGCACAAATATAAGCTTATATTTATATAAAAAAATACGTAGCTGTTGAAAATTCATACTACGTGACCATTCAACCCTGTTCGCACAGTTGAGCAGCTTTGGGAAAAAAATAAAATAATTAAAAAATATGTCTATAATAAAATAAATCCTCTTAAAAGTAAAAAATAGTTATGTTGTAAGTTTTTTTTGTTTTTTTGATAAGGCATAATATTTTTCAAATAATCATTTGCCCGATTGCAAATCACAGTCTTTGAACACAAAAAAAGAATATTAATGAAATAAAACAAATGGCAGTTCAAGATTTTGTTGTGGGCTTGCATTCAGAGTTTCTTTCTCTAATTTCATGATAGGAAAAACCATCGCTACATAATTTTGCTGGTTGGATGTTGGCCTTATATAATGGATACCATCTAATCAAAAAAGATTTTTGCTTATCCAGGAGTACAAATAGTACGTTTTTGATTCTTGTCGGTTCCATATACAAATTATTTTTAATTTCTACAATCTCTAGACGTAGCTAGACAATAAATTCCTGAGGACGAGCCACTATCCTATATGGAATTGCGAACTAAAGTTGTAAGTAAAACCGCCCTTTTCTACGGTTTCGAGACCGATAACATTTATTTTGACCGGGAAAATTCAAACTGTCTTCAAATATTGTCTTAGGTAGATCTTAGGCATAAGATGACTTGGGGCCGGATTGTCTAAGCCGTGAGTTTTCTGGTGAGTTTGTTTTTTGTGAGTTTTGACATTAACTCCCCAGAAAGTCGCCATTCGGTAGTAACTAATATATAAATAAAATAATATATCGTTCGGATTTAAGGAATACGCATGATTATTTTGCAGCATTTAAGCACATCTTGAATATAAAATAAATTGATTATTTAATTAATACTTTATGTTTACGTAGTTTTGAACAAATATTATTTTAATATTCAAAAAATATGTTATCCATTATAGTTTACTACCTACATATTCCAAGATGGTGTGACACAATTCACAATTATTTTAAAATAGAAGAAATAACTAGTGTATGTATGTACAGTACTATAACTAGTGTATGTTCAAAAATATAAGTTTTAAAAGCTAAAAACATAGGTCACCATGCGATTGCCTACGTTTCATTCCTACATAAACGGTCCGTCAAAGAATAGAACGAGAAAGCACATAAATATATGTGACAGAAGGGCAGGGATGGTTCACAAACGTTGCAGATGCAGATTTCCATACATTTTATTTTTAAATATACTGCACCACTGAAATGTGGTTCTCACGGCATTCTCCCCAAAATTCACAAACTCATAAGTGTGAGTTTGGCCTCAGACAATACGAAAACTCATAATAATGAGTTGGCTTTTGTGAGTTTGAAACAAGCATACTAACTTTCAAACTCACGGTTTTAGACAATCCGGCCCCTGAGTCCTGTAGAGGAACCCACAAGGCAGTCATGGGATTGATTAACTGTAAGTAACGTGAAGGAGAACATTTACCTTGGTGAGCTGTGCAACTCATAAAAATTTCCAGGAAGTAAAAATTTAGACTAAAGTTCAGTTTAGCGTCTTTTCCCAAAAAACATTATTTTTTTATAGCGGTTTAAATCGCCCCTTTTAAATTATTTTTTTAGTCAAAATCATGATACATTTTGGTGGCAGTGGCGTAATGGTCACTAATGTTAATGGGCTGTGATTAGGATTGCATAAACTATTTTTCTATTGTAGTTTTTTATATAAATATAAAAACATATTGCAACGACATCTATACAATTGAAACATAAACTAATAAAATATTGTAAATTTAGTTCTAATGATTTATATATTCATCACTGTAAGAAAATTTCCCTTACATCATTTGTCTCCTTCTTGATCTATGCCATTTTTTATGCCTCTGGTGTCAATATCTATTTTTTCTGACATAAAGCCTTGTACTAAGTTCGCGCGAACTCGGTACCAAACGCGTTTTTGCACTGAAATTGAGGATTTACTAGGTTTTACTAGTGTCCCAAACTGAAATTATGACAAACATTGAATAAAACTGCTGAGTATATTTTTCCATTTTCAAGTATTATATATATATATATATATATGAAATGATAACAAGATTCTAGAAAAATATCGGTTGTAGTTTACAATCTTGGTACAGTACTATATTCAAAATTTGTTTATTTTCAATGAAACTAAAAATAATGACTATTTAATGATGCAGACTTAATCTTTGAATTGCTCGAGTAAAAATTATTGGGTTTAAATAAAACATGTCTTTAAAAAATAAGTACAAAAAAATGTATGCGCACATTTTTAATGTCATATTTTTGTAACATTTATTATTTTGTTCGAGCACAAAATTTATTTATTTGTGTAACAATAATATTTTTTTGTTACAATTTTGTTATTTTTTTTACTCTTTGTTAGTCGAAATTATTGTGCGCATTTAAAATATTAACGAGTCTCCGCCTGCTGGTGCCGTGCCACGGCTGTGCGTGTGTGAACCGATCCGTTGAATTCGTGACACGTTGGCCGTTTTCAAATGTGAGCGCCACCCAAAATACAATTTTGGCCGCACACCATTTAACTGCAGACTAAACGCCTGTATTATCACGAGATTTGTCCCAATATATATATATATATACATATATATACTCGCACTCACACACACACATTTATACAATCAGCCAGCGAAAGCATAATTTGCAAATGTGTAAAATTAAAATCTATTTCGAGCTGCGCGCAAATATTCGTATAGTGATTATAATATTTAGACGCGGCGCACACGCACACCAGCACACGTCTAAAGTATAACCACCTTGCAATTTATAATAAAATATATAGTATATCTGTTCATCTATATTATATATTTATATATGTTATGTCTTATGTATATTAAAGAATCGCACGTACATGCGTTGTTGACCGCGCGTTGCATTGCGGTGGTGCTGCTGTTTGTGGCAACCGCGTCATAAAGCCTTCCTTGAAATTATATTTGCAGAATTCATTAAATTTAATCTGAAAATACGAGCGACCGCAAAAACGATATACCGCGCCGGTCGTTTGCTGCTCGCGCACAAATTAAGGTTGATCGCGAGCGCAACACGTTTATCCGCGATCAAGTTCGTATTATGTTTTTGTTGTTGTTGTTTTTTTTTTGTTGCGATTGTGTATTTACACACACACACAAACATTCTTGCGGATATGCAGTGCGCGCACACGTCGCCGACATGGCGATATAATAAATAATCGGAATTCGCTGCGTGTCCGCGCGCACAGACCAACGCGTCACCATCACCATAAGGAATTCTCCGAATTCATTCAGTCATTATTTCGAGCTCATTTCGTTTTTGGATGGGTTTTTTTGTTGTTATTTTGGTTTTGTTCGAGTAAAGACATACTTGTATTTTATTTCTTTATTTTTTTTTTAAATGAATCTAAACTTTCGTCAGGATGCAAAAAAAAACAAATAATTAAAGATTTCATATAGGGAAATAAAAATGAAACTTTGAATCCTGAAGACATTTTAGAAATCTTTAATTTAAAACAAAAAATTTAATACCCAAAAAGATCACCTTAAGATCTCAGAAGATTTGTTTTTGCTAGCTATATCTTTCATTATTTTTTTATTTTTGAGTCCATTTATATCCGTCGGAAATATATTTTTTCTTTCAGCACAGAATTTTAAAGTTTTATTTGATCGGTTTGATCTTTTGAATGGTTTTTCAGTGGTAGCAAGACGTAAAAAATACTACGCATATTATTTTTGAGAAGCCTCTTTCCAGCTCAAGTCTTAGACTGATAAATATGGACCTTAAAATAAATAAGTTCTCTGAAAAAGTGTACACCCTAAGGACTAGTTTGTTTTTATGATAAAAAACCTTTTATTTTATTAAAATTCCATTAAAATGGAATCTTCTTATGATCAAAATTGTATGCCTTTGATCGATCTAGATTATTTTCTGATTCTTTTCCGTTCTATTTAAATTAACTTGTCTTTCTTATGGTCATTATTTTACAAATGATACGATTGGCCGAATCACGATTCGTTGACATTCGATTAGTCACCAGATTCGGTAATCCTGATTTCGCCAATTGAGATTCTGCCAGTAAAAAACTTAAGCTATTCGAAATTCTGCAGTTTTAAAAGATATTTTATATATTTATAATAATTATATAATTAAATATTTTTTTACTAAAATGACCACAAAAAATTGTAAAAAACCTAATCTATCAAATATTTTGTTATATCTCTGCGTGAAAATACAAATCCCATTTTTATTAAAAATATTTTTTAATATACTCGAACAGCAATTTCCACTAGGCCCAACTAAATTTAATATAATACATCTTTATACCTAAACTAAACCTAAATAAAAACATTACAAATTCTTAAAATAACGATACCTAAAATATCGATAATTAATTTGAATTCATTTACGAAACTCATTAAGTAACCCATTCGCAAACCGCACTTTTTACGATATCAATCGATTAGCAATTTTATGTCACTTTATAAGACAGGTGCATTAATATATATTCTGCATCATGGCACAATTTATTTACCTTATTTTGAGTATGCATTTAATTATGGCTATAAATTAGGCTGATAAGAATCGATGAATATTACTAAATATATTCACTTTTTTATTAGTTTGTTTATAGACTGAGTACATGAGAACATGATCGAGGGTTAATGTCTTCAATCATTCAGACTTTATTGGAATATGCTGATTTTAAACTGAGTTCGAAAGCTTTCGGATTAACTGCTTACCGAAAGTTCTTTATATTAGGTGGCATCACAGACATTAAAACATATTTAATACAACATTTATTTAAAAAAAAATCAGAAAACAAAAACAACAGAAATTAAAACTAATACAATGTATGTTCCTTTCAGGTTACCTGCTAACCCGTGTGGAAGGAAAGATCGGCTCACCAGAGAAACCACTGTCCGATTTGGGTCTTATCTCCTATCGATCATACTGGAAAGACGTTCTGCTTGACTACCTCTGCTCGCGCACAGGAACAACGCTCAGCATAAAAGACGTATCACAGGTAATTTGTAATTATAATTAAATCCAATTTTGCACGAGTGTGCCGGCCAGCCGTGCTGCGCCAGCAGCTCCAGTCCTGTACAGCAACGCGTATTTATACTTTTCGCTTCTCGAACGATCGGTCACAATTTAATTTAATCAACCGAAACATTAAAGATCCGAAACACAAAAATTGGAAAACATAAATGGCCACCTGAATAAAAAAACATTTAACGCGCACTGCAGCTATAATTAAGGAGTTTGCCGCATCGCGCCGCCGCCGATTGCATCAACTCAACATGTTAGTGCGCTTTGTACCCGAATTGCCTTCCGCCATACGTTATGCAAATGTGGACCCCAATCCCCATGATGTAATTACTTTATCGGTGTTTGGCATGTCGGTAAGCAATAAAGATGTTATTGTGTCTGATGCACGTAAATTGGGATCGTGGTGGTATACAGTAAGAGAAAAAACTGGTGCGGATGATACAGCCCACCTTGCCCAAAAAGAACAGGCGCGTGTGCACGTGCAGTGCACTTTTGATGCGCATTGAACTCTGATGCAAGTCAATTCGATCAGCTCGAATCGTTTACCGTTGATCGAATATTGCGCAAGGTACTCACCATGTGCGGCGGTTCTTCTTGAAAAGCATACAGAGCACAGAAAAGGAGAATATATTTATATTTAAAATGCAGCTGTCGCAATTACATTTGCCATTCATAAAATGAACAGTATGCATGTCCTATTCGCTGTCTTGATTTGGTAGTTCCGTACAGTCTAAGAAAAATATCTAATGTGAGAAATGGAGTATCAAATTTGGATATTTATTTGTAGTTTCTTAAAACTTATTTCGGGTATAATTTTTTTTTATAGAGTTTTTTTTTTTTTTTTCATTTTTTAGAATTGTCCAATTTTGCGATTGGTTATCCAATTTTGATTGCAGATGTTGATTTCGCACATTTAACCGTGTTTGTAAGCGTTGCAAAGCGCATCCTAGCCTTTTGCTAACACCTTCTACCGACATTTCCGGACTCGAAATATATTTTATATGTTTTTGTAGGGTCGGGCTGGCGGGCGGTGGCACTTGCGTCGTTTATTTATAAAGGTTTCAGTTTTAAGGCATATTTATGCTCGGCAAATTTAATAGAATTTAGAGGCTATATAGCCTATATAAATATCTTCATCACTTATGATTTTATTACTAATTTTGAGCAAAACCATATAAATAAGAGGGTATATAATAGACATGTTCAATAAGCAATTGATCAACCTTTATTTAGGTATTTTATTTATTAGTATTTGTGATTTCTTGTGGATGTTTCACTATAACTAAATTAATAAAAATTAAAAAACACAGCTTTTCTAGTTCAATATCGGAAAGTCTTAGGAAAAACTTTAGTTTAGTAAATTTTTAGAGAAAATTATGAAACATATAAAAAATAAAGAACAAGTGATATACACTTTTTTACTAAAATAAATAAATAAATCTAGACTTTGAAGTACAATAACGTTGAAATGAATTCACTCATATATTTATAAATAAAATATAAGGCAATAAATTATGTACTCCTCAAAAAAAGGTGCACCGATAAAAAATAAACACCCAAACAAAAAATAATGTTCCACATAAACAAATGTGCGATATAATATTTAAAAATGCTCAGTGAATAAATCAAAAACGCTCATTAAATTTATATTATTGGTCGCTAAACTCGGTACGAGGATCAATATCGTTATTTGCAATAGATAGTGGATAGTGCCATTTTTGTTGTGTATCGGTACGAATTATGTGAACCTATATATTATACATTTTGCGGTTGCCTAATATTAAATACAATATTTTTATATGTTTTTTAAATTCCGTGAAATCACAAAACCAATAACGCTGTAATTTACAATTTTGTTTTCAGGAAATGGCGATAAACTCGTACGACATCGTAAGCACACTGCAGGCGCTTGGCATGATGAAGTACTGGAAGGGAAAGCACATTATTTTGAAAAAGCAGGTGGGTACGAATGCTTTGTATACCAGAAAGGTAGGTCTTTATTTTCTTCTTCTTTTTGTGTGAATGCAAACGTATTTTCGTCCTTGTAAATATAATAACATAACATAAAATTCTATAAATCCATTTAGTCTAATTATTTAGTATAAACTATTATCAAACGCGGCGGTACACATTTGGAGTTTTAAACGGTTTAATTGAAATTTATGTGCGTCAATTAAGCCACGTACGCGTGCTGTTAATAACACACACGCACACGATTGTGCTGCTTTTAATGTATCCGTTGCTCTGCTTGAATTATAGGGTTTTCCTGCAAATCTATTTTTGCGGATATGATTAATACTATTATCCATAAATATATATATTTTTTTAATCTGAAAATATACATTCTATAAAATGTCTGATGTATTCGAGTATACTGTATTTGCAATGATTACAATTTATAAGCTACTGAGTAATCAATACTCAAGCATATGCATAAAAATTGCAGTACTTGCATAAATGCATCTTTAGCGAATATTTCGCATATGTGTAATTGGATCTTTGCGCACTATACAACAATGGTGCTCGCAATGGTGGCCTGCGTGCGTGAGTTCTGACACTAAAATCAACAGGCGCACGGCGACATAATAATAACATAAAAATAATTATAGGATATTAGCGAAATTGAGTACCAACATTAAATATTTCGCCGTAACAACTCAAATCGTTGTATCGTTTAATAATTATAGGGTGAGCTATATTTTTTGAAAATTACAAGGCGTCGATCAATGAGTTTCCGTGATGCGACTCTTAATTTTTTTTCTTTTATTTCTTTTCTACGTGAAACGTAAAAATATAAGATTTTTCAAAAAAAAAATCTGGCTGAATTTTTGTATAATGTTGTTTGACAGATAGAAGTAGTTAAACCTTAAGTTATTATTATATGTTTTTTTGACTGAAATATTTATTGTCTAAAAATATATTACAATTATTAAAGAAAATACATACGACAATAATAACTTGAATAAATGCCTACCGTTTTGGTCAAGCCAGGTTCAATTATGATGCGAATTATGTTTTTTAATATAATGTTCAATATTTTGGAATTTTAGAGGAAGCATCTTTAGCCCATTTTTGATAGTATATAGGTTTAATTAAAATCTTCTTAAGTATCGCTTACTGCCCGAGGGCCAGTGCAATAACGGAATATATCTGTTCAAAAGGCAACTTTCGTGGTATGGTAGAGAACATATTCCTATCTGAAAATAAACACCTGATTAGTTTCGGCATAATGGCAAAATTGTTTCAGAGGATCTCAGGAACCCACTCTAATCGTTGACGTAGCAGTTATGGATGCAGTTATGGATGCTAGGAATTTTATAGTTATTTGAGGTCATGAAACTTTTCGTTTGTCCGTCAAACGTGTTTGCGTTACAGACTGATAATTGGAATATGAAATCAAATTTTCTCACACTAGCAGATAAATGTTGACGAAGTTTCACGGTAAAGGGTTTTTGAACCATTTTTTACGGGGAAATCAGACGTTTTTTTGTATCTCCGTTAGGTGACGAAATGTCCACCTGGATGGAAACAACTTTTTATTTATTTTTATTATTTTCAAATATCTTTATTTATTATTATAATAAATATTTTTAAATATTTTTTAATGGCTATATTTAGTAGAAATAATTTTAAAGACATACGAAGCCATTTGGGGATAATTTTGGAACCTAGTTTAAATTATTTTTATTAAATAAATATCAATAAATAATTAGAAATGCCCATATCAACTTTTTTTGTTTGGTCAGAAAGTTATTTTACCAAGATAGTAAAAGCATGTTTTGCCTATGCTTCAAAACTATACCCAAATGGCATCGTACGATTTTCATTCTTATTTACTGAACCATCAATAACAATCAATAACAACCGGTTGCAGATACGAAGATTTGCTCTGTCAAAAATCTCACGGATTCTTCTTCCCTGACGTGAAGAGGTTATTATTTATTATCTGATTAAACGGATTGCACAAGACTATGGACATTTTTTTAACCCAGAGATATTATTTTAGGTTGTTGAACATGAAGAAACAGCTAATCACATCCGCGTGTCTGTTAAAATGCAGAGTATCTGATAACAAAGTTTTTGTAATATATTGATCCCTATTCTGTATAGAACTGGAACTGTTTTAGAATCGTAACTTTAATAAATAAAATAATAAATTTATAGTTTTATTAAATTTATGAAAGTTACGATTCTAAAATACAGAACGAAATAAAAAACATTTTTTTATGGTTGTGACGGCGTAATTTTATAGGTTAATACTTCACACGCCAGCGGTATACATTTTCAGTGCCTGTGCTTTGTGTGTATTTTTTTTGGGTGTATCCTATGTTGCCTACGATACGGTAATCGTGGTTCCAATACGTCTCTATGACATCCAGATATTTTTTAGGTATCAAATTGTACTGCATTTTCGTACCTTTAGAATGTGTAAAACATTCCCCATACATCAGTTATCCCATAAGTGTTGTTCTTTTTTCTCACTTAATATCTCTTCTTTACGGTCCACTTTAATCTCACTGCAAATATGTCTTACCGCATGGTATATAAAAATTTGCTATTAAGTGAGCCTTTCCTACGGCGCTTCGTGAACACACATTAAAAAGAAATAAAGCTCGCTGTTTACTGCCCAAGAAGCGACCGCAACCACCTAATAACCGTTCATTAATTCATCATTGCCGTGTGTTCAATGGATGCGCACGTAATTACAAATAAGATCTACGAAACCAACTTAAAATCATATAAAATTACCTAAACATGCGCAGCAAACAAAAAGCGTTTTTTTTTGGTTTGGTTTATATAATAACGGTGCCAGTGCAAGGAATATAATGCATGTATACAATGTATGTACATCATATCGTCGTGATGTGAGCACGTCCAGAGTTTATAATTGATTATAGGCATCGTTCAGATCGGTGAAGACAGTTTAATCCACTTATTCGGTA
Organism: Bolitophila cinerea; assembly: GCA_010015015.2. Classification (NCBI taxonomy): domain Eukaryota; kingdom Metazoa; phylum Arthropoda; class Insecta; order Diptera; family Mycetophilidae; genus Bolitophila; species Bolitophila cinerea. Next base: position 11,091 of record JAAAKO020101482.1, read on the forward strand.
ATTTTACATTATGCTAATTTCGTCGAGTTTGTTTTGGACAAAAACAACAAAAAAACACACCACGCGGGTTAGGTCAGGTTAAATTTGTTATATAATTGATTTATTCGTGCGCAGTGGTCGCAACATTGAATATACGATGTGTTATTTTACTCTAACCAGTTTCAGTTGGGACAAAAACAATTAAGAACTGTATGAAAAAAAATGCATTAATTTTAAATATATTTTGTAATTATGTTTGGCATAAAACATAACTTGTCATAAATCCTAAATCATAAATTATATAAAATCTGTAATAAACTATAATAGAAATCATAAATTTAATAAAAACAAAAAAATAAAGGTATTTTTTTCCTTTAATATTTTGATGATTTTCTAATGGTCTTAAAAATATTTATAAAAAATCAATTTTGTTATTGTTTTTGTAATTATTCCTGGGTGGGGAAAACTCTCCGAGTCCTAAAAAAAATATTTTAAATGTATTTTAAATGAATTTATGCTTATGCACATTTGTTTCGAAGCTGCATTTACATTTTTATTTTATGTTTTAAAAAATCGTCCAGATTAATTTGCCCTTAATAATAATAAGAATAATACTTCGGCTTGACCTTTATCAAAAATAATAAAAAGTCCATTTGAAAATAAGCATAAAATTACAAAAAAAATATACAGCAATAAAAAATATTTAAAAAAAAATATTCAAAAAAATTTAAATTTTATATTGCTTATATTAGTGGCGTTTTTTCGGAATAGGGATTTCGGTGCTAGAGAGTTGCAGAGCCGGGCTTAGCAAAACAAGGTTTATATATGTTTGTTTCATCTACTTTTACTTCTACGATATATTCTCTGGACCTTCACCACAACCAATATAAGTTCTTCAATGGCAATTTATTGTAACTTACAAATCTTCTAAGAAACTCCATTGACAGCCACACTACGAAAGCTTTTCCATTTTATGAGATATATTCAAGCAGAAAAGTTAAGCAATAAATTTAAGTTATTGTAGTTTAACAGCTTGAATGTGAATATAGTAGATGCATTTTATGACAAGTACATGATCTTCAGTCACAATGTGACAGAGTATTAGCATATATAGTAAAATAATATTGTTTGCCGTTCGCACTGTGTTCTTTGTTGTCTCGACCGTGTTTATAGTATACACATAAAATAAATATATAATTTATATATATACATTGCAATATAATGATCGCGTTAATGGTCTACCTAATGAACACAACAAACTTCTCTGCCAATCTTGACATCATCATATTTGCTTAATTTAAATTTATGCGTACACATTGCGCGAATTTGATTATTTATTATTTTTATATACATTAAATATATATATATATATAAAAATATATATGTATATTTACAAATCGCCCATGGCTAATGGACGCGCGATAATGCATCATGCGCGCGCACGCTTATTTTTTATGTATTTGCGTTTTGAGCGCTTGTGTACGCACGTTTTTTAATGATTGGGCTTTTTGTAAACGGTCGTTTCGTTGATTTAGATTAAATGATTTTGTATATGTGCTAATAATTTTGGTCCTGAGGACAGTAATAACTCTTTTAAGATTGCGTTCTTTTTTAAGTATATTGTAGTTTTTTTGGTGATCATCTTCATTTTTTTGTAGTTTAGCAATATCAAAATATTATAACTTATTATTGATTTCATAGGACGTATTGGAAGAGTACGCTGAACGAGTGCAATCCCGAGGCGCGGTACTTAAAATCGATCCTAAATGTCTGCGATGGACGCCATTTGTGCCACCCGCACCACCAGGACCTTCCTAGCGCCAGCCGAACCCAATTCCAAATCTGTCGACTCTAACATCGTCCTCATCCCCATCGCTGTTGTATCACTACTATTCTTCGTCTGCAGCCGTTGCTGCGAGTGCCGCCTCCACGAACGGGAGTTGTCTGTTACCCCTGGATAATATTAATATATTTCTGGCGTGATGAGAGCAAGCGTGTACGCTTGCTCGTGCTCGTGTCTGAGTCGTTGCCAATTTCACGGGGTTTGGGTGCGATGCAAACACCCAACAAAAGCAGCACAGGCACATTCACCGCGGCGTCGCGGTGTAGCACCCTTCGTGAACCGCGCTCTCTTAAGAAAACGGTAATATACGTAAATATTTATATATTGTATATATTTATATAGTCAACGACCATCAAAAATGGCCTGCGCAGCCGGCTTAAGACGTTTTCTTGTTTAATCTAATTTGTTCAATAGCGTACCTTTTTATGCATATTTTATTTTTTATATATTTTTACAATACCCTAGCGGTTTTTGTGGGCTGCTTAATTTGTGAGAGTGTTTACTCTGGTGTACATATTTTTAAATATTTATCTTTATGTTTTTTTTATTTGTTTCTTTGTGTTTATATATTATGTATTAATTATGTGTGTGCATGTTTTATTTTCAATTTTGTATACAGTTTTTAAAATAGGAAAATTCTGTGAAAAAAGATAAATGTTTTTTTATGGAGTGATTAAGTAGGGTAATTATAGTATTATAAAATATGCACACTATTATGATTAGTATTTATGAGGTTTGATCAAAAATAAATGTTCATTCTTGTTTATTTAATCAAATATATATTTTTAATCACTTTCAATTTATTCTCTTTAAAGTATGCTCCTTTGGATATATTCACTTTGAAAACGTTGTTTACATTGTTTATAACTCCTTAATAACTAAATTTTTGATATGGTGTTCTGCTGATCTGGCAATTTGGCTTCATCTTTTCTATGGTGTGTTACTAAATCATGTAAAAAATAGGCTGTGGAAAATCCAATAGATATGGTTACTGTGGCATATTTTATGTTTTTCGGTTTAGTAGGGGTCTGCTGTAATTTACACGCTTTGTGTGTGCTACAGGAAACAGTATACGCCACGTTATATTGTTTGGGACTATCTTAAATTCTTTTTCAATATTTTCTGACATTTTGTTTATGATCCTCCTGGACATTTATATTTTATATATACTTATATATACGAAAATATATTTAGGCTATATTTGATGAGAAGTTTTTGTTTAAAAGCCAATTCCGTTTAAGAGCACCCTTCTTAAGCTAATCATAAATTCAAGTGATTTGTACATTTGACAAATTAGGAATACTTGCATCCGACGGGACAACTTTAAATGCGACAAAATCGAATATGATCAATAAATATATTTTTTTTAACACAAATGAAAAATATGCTCTAAAAATAAACATTATATTTAAATGTATCTAAAATAATAAAAAAGCCATTTAAAAATTAACATAAAAATACAAAAACAAAAAAAAACTACAGCAATTAAATTTAGTAATATAATAATTATACGAAAACAAGAAAAAACAGCAATAAAAAACTAATATTTTAGTAAGATTCCCTAACCGATTGAAATTCTCAATATTGATACTTTCAATCAATTTCTCGTAAAAGTGATTCCGTATTTAAACGCGATTGAAAGTTTCAATAGCAATTGATAAAAGCGATTCTCTAATGCATTTATGTTTCGCTTTCAATTGTCAATCTTTTATTGAAAATAAGTTTCAATCATAAAATAGGAGGTGAAACATAAAATTGAAATGGTATATTATAAGAATTCATAAATTTAGCGTATTTTTTCCAAACCTATCAACAAACATTGTTTGTGTTTAATTAAAATTAGCGAAAGACGAAGTTTTGCTTCAATCGTGTTACAGAATCGCTTAGTTTTAAAAAATCCTGAGCGATTGATACTTTTACGATTGAAATCCCTTTCAATATTGAAAGTTTCAATTGATTAGAGAATCTCACTTTTATGTTGCTGATAATCATTTTTTGTATTTGTTACGTGGCTTTTTTGGTTTCGTATTATTTTCTTTTGAACAAAAACACAGTAAACACATTTCTTCAGTAGTAATTTTTTTGTAACTCACAAAACACTCTATCACAAAATCTTGTCTCCATCGACAGCTACACTATTAAAGATTAGAATTAGCGAAGATATATGAGATATATCCAAGCAAAAAAAAGCATTATATCAGAGTAAATATATTTTTTTGAAGGTCCTTCCAGAAGGGCGATAGTGTACGCAGGTCGTAATTTTCTAAATTATTGTGCTAAATTAGTATTATTATTAGAGGAAAAACAGTTTTAGATGTGAAATTTTATTTTATATTTGTAATTTATTATGTTTAAAATTTTATTTTATTATAAGAATATAAAAAAACGTTTTTTGTAAACTTTTAAATCATTTTATAATTCCAGATAGTTTTAAAATACTTGTAATAATATTATAATAGTGTACATAGTTAGTGTTTGAAACGTATATAATTATACAAGTCCGACGCGACGGAAAACAAAAAATAGAAAAATGTAAAGGAAATATACCCCGCTAATAAAATAGAATTACCGAAATTTTAGTTCATAAGTAAAAATGTAATTATATATAAGAGTTTATGGATCTGTATATGTATATATAGCAATATATAGTGAAATATATAATACTTTAGATTTGTTCAAATAAAAATTACATTAATTTTATGTTCGCATTTCATATTTTACTTAAAAATCTTTACTTAAACAATGTATCGGAAAATCATGTTTGAGCTCGATATTTTTTTTATTCCACTTTTATTCAGTAGAAAGGCAGGCAATATATATATATATATATATATATATACGTTCAGTTTTTAAAAATCGAAAGCACCCTTACGACGCAATTGCGCACGTTTTGAAGCGCACTGCATCAAAGTGTATTTCTACAAAATAATATTGGATATTAAAGAATTGTGAGACGTTTTACTATTTGATAAATTGAATTCTATCGAGATTTTTCTCGATAAAATAAATAAATAGCTTTATATGTAATTTTCTCATAAAAATATGAACTGCGGAAAAATGATCGTCATACATATACTTTAGACTTGAAAAGCAGGCGGCACGTTATACACATACATAAACCGTTTGAGGTAAGAAATGGCATATAAAAAATATATAGTATAGTATATGTATAATTGTGCACTTATGTATATCAAGGAAGCTCAAGAAGCATGATGAGAGAGTACCGCAGATGTGATTTTCTGCACGCAAACTTTACACAGTCTACTAACTTTCCGAAAAGTTTCCGATGCACGCTGTGCGCTCTGTGACTTTGCTTCCTAGTCTTATACATATACACATACATACATACACACATACAAACAATATACATATATTATAAAGTGTAATACATACACTGTAAGTGTGTGTGTTTGTGAATTCGACGACGGACGGGGGTTGTGACTTCCAATTTACCTCTAAGCGTGAATGTTTTCTTTTGTGAAATATAATTGAAATTTTACCATCAGTGCAAAATGGGGCGGGATTATGTGCGCAGAATTGCGGAGTTAACCTACCATGGCGACGACGATAATTTTAATATATAGTTTATAGTATTATTATATATATTATTATATTGTTTGTGTATTATTTGAGCAAATGACTATAACACAATTTCTCCAATGCACAAAGCGCATATGTTTTATATTATTGTGGATACTGTTTTTATAAAGGGTGTTTTTTAGACGTGTGGTTTTCAATCTGGCACTACTTTTTTCGAAGATGGTTTTTTGACAGCTGTCACTTGATTTATACACATAATGAATAGCCGAACGACCATCAAGCGCGTCGCACGTTTGGTGAATGGGCCCAAAACAAGATGGCCACCGATCCGGATTTTCACAAGAAAATTTTGGTTAGGTGGGTACGTAATTGTCACATTTGGAGTGATTATAATCCACAAGCCATTATTGAGACGACATTACATCCTCAAAAAGTCACTGTTTGGTGTGCTCTATGGGCAGAGGGAATCATTAGTCTATATTTCTTCAAAAAATAAGCCGGTTATAATGTTACAATGGGGAACGCTATAGTGCCATCATTAATGACTTTTTTGTGCCTGAATTGGAGGATGTTGATGTGGACGTCCTTTCGTTCCAACAATACAGCCAACGAAACAATCAATATATTGAAGGAAACTTTTGGTGAGCGCAATATCTCGCGTCGTGAACCTTTGGCGTGGCCTCCAAGTTCGTGCGATTTAACACCGCTGGACAATTTTATGTGAAGTTATATGAAGTCGCCTTCAAATATTCGGCGCGTTATTGCTGACAAACGGCCTTAATTGCTGCAAAAAAACTTTTTTTTAATATTTCTCACATATACCTCTTTTTTTTGTTTATTCATTTATCTATATTAGCTCAAAACACCGAAAAAATTGATATCATGCCAATGAAACAAAAAAACATATGTAATTACTTATCCAAAACGGTGATCAGAGAAAATAAATATTGAAATTTAAAAAAATAGCACACATAGACTAAAATGAAACATTAATATAAATATTTTATCCTAAATAACCTGTAAAGATGCCTTTTAGATTTGAGTAATCAGGCAAAATGTTAATATAAAAAAGAAAACATTTTTTAGAAAATTGAAACAGTCAATTCATCAAAAATTGTATTATCATAAAATATTGAACAAAAGTTGTACTGTTTTGTTCTTTAAGAAATATTCACGACTTTTTAATGTGTTTCACTTAATTCATTTTTTGTACTTTCCTTAGTAATAAGGACTGAGATCAAAAAAAAAACTAACTTTTAATTGCCCTAACTTTGAAACCCCTGTTCCAATTATAAAAATTCAAACAGTTTTAAAAATCAAATTTAATTTCTGATTAAATAAATGAACACAAATAATTTGATTTTTTTGTTTGTTGACTGAATTCCATTTTTGAATCTTTCTCTTCTTTGGTTTTCTTCTTTGTTTCCTTCAATTTTGTTTCGGTCAGAGGCCAATATCTCGCAACAGTCCGAAGCTCTGGACAAAAGAAAGAAGAAATTCTGTGTTTTCTAATAAATCGCAGCAATCTTTTCTGGAGGCACATACATTTCTCATTAATAGTGCCAGTTGCTAAGTAACTCTGACTTCTTAGCCCAAATCGCTTGCCACACGAGAAAACTCTTGGGGAACTTTGACTTTTGTTTTGTTCTAAATTGTTTCTCAAATTTTCCTCGGTCTTTTGCGGTATAATACTCCTTACTCCTTATTGGGGAATCTTGAAAATACATAAGTTTCATCGTCCATAACACAGCAATCGAATTTTGAGAAAAATCTGACTTCAACTTTTTAGCTCGACGCTGTGCTTCCCGGTTCTTTGTAGAATTCCTGTTAGGTACTGACTGTACTTTGTAAGTCTTAAGGCCCGCAGCTGCTTTGATTTTGCGAACTAAATATTCGCTCGTTTCACTTAATTAATTTTTTGTCCTTTCCTTAGTAATATATAAAAAGTGCTGAAGAAAACATAACCCATTTAATTATGATATTAAAATAAAAAATCTTTTAAAATTTGAAATAGCGATCCTCCCCTCAGATAAATTTAAAATTGTTCATAATATTCATATTCGCTCTAACAAAGTTTTTTAAAAGTAAACGCTGAATAGATAAATTTATTTGCCGTCTTAATAATAAAAAACACCTATAATAATAATAATAATAATTGTTTGTTATAATTTTTGGGCAGAATATTTGTATAAAGGCACATCAATGTTCTTACCCTATTAAAAATGACGGACATGAATTGACAATAAATGCGACCGCTGTTATTTATGGAAATCGTTATCTAAAACTGACCGAATCGCTATTAATACAGCAGAAACAAGTTTACTGTTTAAAAAAATGGAATAGTGTTTAGAACCCAACTGAGACGGATGAGAAGGCCAAAACGGTGACCATAGAACTTTATTTATTTACAAGCTCTGTAACAAAATATGTGATTTAAAGAAAAAATGTGTTCGCTCAAAATATGATCAATTTTGTGATTTTACGATTTATGTTAAAAGCTTTAATACTGATATAAATTCAAATATTTATATTTTTAGATGAGATTGTATTGACTGACGTAGATCGAATATGTCTAGGTAAATATTCTGTATTATTTTTCAGTCCTTTTTAATAAATTATATTTAAATATAAACACTAAATATATTATACAAGAATAATAAATTTAAAATACGAAATAAGCATAAGCATAAGTTTTTCGAAAAGTACTTTTCAAGGTACGATCAGACTGGCGGATAAACTGTTTGTCTATAGTGTGATCGGCATACGGAGAAACACCAAAGGAAAAAAAACGTTGTCATTTCTTCAGACGGTTTTATTTTAAATTAATTTCAAATAATAATTATGTAAAATAACTTTCTGACCATTAAAAAAGTTAAGGTGGGTATATTCAATGGTTTTTCAATAAAAATAATTTAAAAGTCTTCCTATTTCATTTGGAGATAGCTGTGGGCCATATGCAAAGATATAAAATTTCTTTTTGACTAAACAAAAAAGTTGAGGTGGGCATTTCTAATTATTTATTTGTGGCTGTTCAGTAAAAATAACTATAAAGTTTCCCGATCCATTTTGGGGATAGCTGCGGAGCATAAGAGAAAACACCCTGTAAAATAAATTTGAAATAAAACTTGAGGTGAGCATTTATAAATATTAATGAACGGCTAATCAGTAGAAATAATAATAAATAAAATAGCCAAAAAAAGTTTTTCCAACCAAACTAAAAAGTGGGGTAGGCATTTCTATTTATTTTACGATAGATTTTGCCCGTTGGCAATTGTGATAATCTGACGGAGAAACAAAAAAAACGTATAAATTCTCCATCGACGTAGTTTAAAAATCCGTTTAATTTTGCCCGTCACGGATAAACTTTATCAACATTTATCTGCTTAGTATAAACACCCTTGACGGAGAAACCGTGACATAGACAAATCAGACGGTATTTTGAACTCCGTCAACGGAGAAAACACACGAAGAAACCGACTGTTTATCCGCCAGTGTGATTCTAGCTTCAGTTAATAAAATAAAATCCTTAAATACTTTTTTAAATATACATTGTATAATATTAAAGCAACAATAAAACTAAAAACATTGAAAAATAATGGACATCCACTTTAGCGATATACTTAGCAACATTTATATTAACACATCCGAATCTAGACTCAAATAAACTCCGCGCCTCAAGGTCGTTACAATAACATCATACATCGCATAGTCCGTTGGCCGCATTGTATGCGCCAGGGCGAAGTCAGCGACAGTGGGCGAAACGGGTTTCTCGAGCGGCTAGCGGCGCGGCGTGGTCGTGTATGTAAGATTATAAGTGTATGTATATGTGTGTGTAAGCTCGAAGTCGCGGCATATTAAAATAGGTACAAAATTGTGTCATTCGCCTCGATGCGCCTGCAATCTTATAATACTCCTCACACGATCACCACGAACAAATAAACCGGCTCTACAGCAATAAATAAGAGCACATCCAAAGAAAACAGCATTTATATACAAATTGCATCTCTTTCGGATATCGGACGCACGCAGAAGATATATGATGTATATAATATACATATATATATATTACATATATTCCCTGTGCGCGCTTGGAATTGAGTAGTCCGTGATATGTGCTGACTTGCAATCGCATCCAAAGTGCGCTCGGCGGCAACGCGGATTCTTTGAGCATATATATATATATATATATTTATTTATATTTATATATGTGTTTGCTGTGCTGTATATGGTCCACCCACGCACCACAAGGCCAGCGCACGCGTGCAAAACACAGTGATTCTTATACGGTTTTCAATGAGGTCGTCCAGATACAAATATACATACCTATATACGTATATCTGTACATCAAACCCATATATACCCGCGACCCATGTACATTGAGTATTTTATAAAAAAAAACATTTGGGCGCGATACTTTACTGATATTTTATGATAATTTGTTTGTTTATTCACAAACAGTGGCGTATATTCGAGACTAATGGATTTATTTGGAATTGTGCTCTCTCGTGCGCTCGTTATGCCATTGTAATGTAGTCATACGTTACATATAATATATATTATATATATATTTGTAATTTTGCAAGCCATTTCGGAACGAGTGTGCATGATTTAGTGATGTTCTTCTATATACTAGCATATACTATTATAACGCATTGTATATATACGTCGTATTTTTATGAATGTGTGATGGTTAGCTGTAATTTATTGCGTTTTTTCGGCAGGATACGCGCACACGCGAACAACACATTATTTATACAATTTAAATTACCCGCGCGCATGAGGAATTGCTAGAGTCACAAGCGCAAAGTCATAATTGTGCTCACAAACGCGTTTGCGCACTGATGGCTTTTTCACTGTCCCTATGGGGGTTAATCCACATTTGTGACAGTGAAATAAAATCAGGGATTGTCATCTCATATTTAACGTACATTCATATCTCGAATCTCGCTTGAACATATTTTTATTACCATTTTTGAGAAAATATTATATAAAATAATATAATCGCTGGCAATTTCTGAATTTTTATTTAGGATTTTATAGATTGATACAAGTGAAAATTTGTGTCTGGATTGATGTTTTGGTTTTAATTCGTAATTTTAATTTGAATTTTAAATACATATTGTATTTTAAATCCATATTGTATTTTAAATAATTTTATTTTTGGTAATTTTTGGTTTTGAAAGCCAGTCCCAA